>JAFVLL020017934.1:0-73613 GCA_021397915.2 Tor tambroides | reverse complement strand
ATCTTGACAGAGGCATGTGACCACTAAAGCAGTACTGTAGATGTGTTCAAGATGTGTGTGTGTGTGTGTGAGGGGCTGTTTGTGTCTCCATGTCTGTAACATGAGAGGGGGGACCTCGTTTTCCCAGATTTCCTCATTTTGTTGTCATAGTAATAACAAAAACACTGGGACGCTCATGCCCAGAGCTAACTGTCGTCACTCCGGTTGACTTAATAACGCCATTACTAAGATCATTACAGCATTACAGCCTTTGTTGTGTGTATATGAGCGTCTGAAACAAAATGTTCACTTAACATGGTAGACTGAACACATGTAACTCACTCAACAAGACAGTTTGTATTCGTTAAGGTACTAAGTATAATTCTTTGGTGTTACCATCACTGTAGTTCTCAAATGAATGTGGTATTGGAGATACACTGTTAAATGTGTATGTTAATGTAAGAAACACTACAATAAGAAACAAAAACATAGTCATTCCTTAAAAAATGAGCTGTGTTTCATATATTATTTCATATGAATTAAAAGATACTGTATAACGTGCATACTTCTTACCAGAGTAAGCAAGATACACATGCCTATATCTGCACACTCAAACACACATATGTTCCTCTCAACTGAGAACAAAGCTCTGGGAGAATAATCAGATCTTTATTCCCCTGGCCCTTAACACTGCCATTTCCATAACAGCACACTGTTAGGGGTAACGCCATCGTTTCCGGTCACTATCCCAAGAGCTTAGTCTGCTAACTTGATTAAGAAATGATCCAGTCAACTTCATACATGGGCAGAAACCAGTTGTTACGTTCTGTTGACAACACTGAATTTGTTTTTTGGCAGTTCAGTTGAGCATTATGAGATTTATTATAATTAGAATGAAAACTGCTGTGTTTTGGACATGGTCTGTCTTTTCGCTGATTCATGAGAATACACAAGTGCAGGTTTCTCAACTGGAAAATCCAGTTTAAGCCAGCTGAAAGTCAATGTGAATCACAGTTTGCAAGCTATTTTATCATAATATGGTATATTTTCAAGTGACTCATAATAGTCAATAAAGTATTTAACTGATTGGATCATTAAAAAGTAAGCCACATTTGAATATGAGTTTATTGAGTTTATCAATGGTTAAATAGGTACCTGGTTATTGGTTAACATTATCCAATAGGCCACGCCATTCAAGTGTCATTGGGAGAAAATATGTTTTAGAGGAAGAACAACTTAATAGGCTACATTTTGATTGAACCAACGAATTGCTCACGATAAGCACATGTATGCAGTAAAAATATGCTCAGTTTTAATATTGGTAGATGGTTTTATATGGTTTATAGTAGGTCCAAGATGGTTAGGTGGATCACCAACTGGAGTACTAGCTGGTGGAGACTTGGATAAATACAGCAATACACCATCCATCTACCATATTCTAAAACTAGCTTAACCACCTTAAAACGTCATAATCAGGCATTTCCAGCAGCAATGTTCAATTACCTCAGTGCAGAAGAGAAAAGCAAAAACAACAAGACAGGAAGAGGAGCAGGGCATTAGGTCAGGTGGACAAAAGAATAGCTTAAACGAACCCAAAGAAAACATGTGCAAAGCCACACAACAAAAACCAATAAAATAATGAAACCTGATGAATATTTAACACTCTTTCTTCATCCTTTGGTCTTCAAACTTGCCCTGACAAGAGAAAAGAGCAATCAACGCTTTACACTAACATGATTTGGTCCTTCTGGGCCCCCAAGGGCCAGCAAAGGAATCCCTGGGTGAAGGCATTAAAGTCATTACAGGGCATTGTGTTTCTGTCTCCTTCATTAACTTCTCCCAGAGCCATGCAGATCGGCCTGAACGCAAGCACCCCGACCCCATCTGTCTGAAATGTGATCTAGCTTATGAAATCTGCAGCCTACGGCAGCTGTGCAATCACATTACATCCGCGAGATTAAAAATATATTGAATTTTTTTCCACTCCCTCCTCGCGCTCTTGCCCTGATTTTGTTCAGCCCAACGACGTGTTTCCAGTTTTCGTGCTGCCTAGCTTTCGTTAACTTTCTCTCTGATGTTCTGCATTCTTCTGGATATCCTCTTCTGTTTCCCCTACCGGCTAACTGCCTCAAAGGAATCATTCGGAAAATTCTGTCATGTACTCGCCCTCATGTACGGTTCCCAAGCCTTTTTTTTTCTTTAAACAAAAAAGAGATGTTTTGCAGAAAGTCCAGGGTGCTTGTTTCCATTCAACAAAAGTGGACTGCAAACAGTGGCTGTCAAGCTCCATTCAGCACTATAAAAGTGGCCCGTATGACTCTTGACTCTTGTCTTTTAAAGCTCTAAAAAAAAACTGAAGAACAAACAAACATTTTTGTTATGCACACGTTTACATTCCTGAAATGTGACTGTGATTTTACAATGTATATAGCTTGTTCTGGATGTCTTTTTTAATCTTAGTCCAACATATCTACAACCAAAGTGGTTTTAGGGTTAGTAATCAATGTAGCTAGGGCAAACATGTACAATCCTGCTCCTGGAGGGCCTCTAGCTGCATTTCCATTTTCTTTATATTGGGCAAATTGAAATTATTGTGAATTGAAAATACACCTAATGGAAACATGTCAGTTTCGCAAAAACACCCATTTATCGCAAAGTTTTTTACGCTAGCATGAGGCATTTTTTTCATGCAATTGGAAAAAGGAATATTTTTCAATACTGCAAAGGAATTTTTTTTTCTATTCGCGTTTATATGTCACATGGAGTACGTAAAAAGTATATAACCTCCAAGAAACACGTCATACATGGCTGCTCTGAGGTATAAGTGGCTTTCCTTGCCATTAATGCTTAGACAATTTACACTGCATACGTCCGTGGTGCATTACGCCTCTTGACACGGGCTCTCTATAGTCAATGCTTGTGTTTATACCAGCTTTTTCAGAAGCGACTCTCCGTGCTACTTCTGTAAAGATACATGCCTATGCCTCCTTCGACACATAACCCTACCAAAATCTGTTGCCATGACTTAAACAATAATTACGTTTAAGTCGTATAACATCAGTTAATGGAAATGCTGTCGTTTTGCAATATTTTTATTGACATTTATAAAATATCGCTAAATTTTTGTGCAAATCTGTAATGGAAACACAGCTACTGTCCCACAGAGTTCCGCTTTAACCCTAATTAACTACACCTGAACCTAGTCAAGTTTTTTTGGATTATTGGAAATATCCATTCAGGTGTTTTGGAGCATGTATGGTAGTAATTGGCCCTCCAGGAGCAGGATTGAACACACCTCTTGTAGGGTTAGGCTTGGGGTTGGAGATGGGGCTTGAACTGTATTTTGATCAACCTATCATTTTCTTCTCTCTTTTTTTTAGGGGTAGTTGATAGTTAGGGATTGGAATAGGGTTAAAACTGTTTTTCCAAAAGTTGCTGATCCAGGAACTTGGGATGCGATACTTGGGAAAGCAGGTTGCGTACGTCCGGTGGATAAAGCCCTTGCTGAGTAACTACCTTTGAGATGTATGGGAATGCTAATGGATATCTTTTTCTAGGAATTGTTTGAACAACGACAGAAGAAGTGCATGTTACAAACCTGTTTAAGACACAGTCATTATTTTTGCAGTTCCGTTCTGTGCTACTGGTGGAATACAAATCCTGTAGCGGTAAATCCTGATATTTCACAGAGTTCTCACTGAGTAGAACGGTAAACCTATGTGTAAACTCATGTTTAGTTTTCCACCGACCCTATTTCACTCCGTCATCCACCTGTCATCTCCAATCTCCACCTGTTATTCAGATGATGATGTTTACCATGTGTATGTTGTGTGTCAGTGCGAGGTACCAACAGTGTAGCGGGCACACATTCACACATGTGTCGTCACTTGCATTTTGGATCTTGGGGGAACAGGGTGATGGCAATTGTGTGTAGCGATGCTGATAGGATATGACGTCTGTGTGTGTGTGTTTGAGACAAAGCTCGATATGGATGGCCAATTACTGTCCAATGCAGGAGAGGACAGCCATCACCTCTTTCTCTCCTGATGCTGTCACCACAACGACCAGACAGAAATCTGCTCCCACTGGGAGTTATTACTACAGCACTCTACAACACACACACACAAATCCACAACAGTACACACATTGAGACACACAAACACCTCCTTAAGACCTCCCAGCTGCTTAGCAAAACCATAGCAATGAGTCTAGCTCACATTGTTCGGTCAATTTGCTGGAGTATGTTGACATTTTTCCAAGCTATTAAAAACTCTTCAGTTCGAACGTTAAGTTCTGGCATAATAGGTCCGTTTTAAGACAAACTTAATAGGCACGTAGTCAAAACTGAACTTTCAGAGCTTATAGATTTGCTCTTCTAATGGCTTAAATGAAATGTCACTTGCTTTATTTTGCACTGTGGTTTGTTTTAACCCTAAGCCACTTTACCAAAGTCTACGGTCCAATACACATCCCACTCAAATTGAAAACGAGCAGTTCAAAAACTGAGTACATGAATGAACCACAAGTGTACATTCTAATTTATTTGTATTTCACGATCATTTTGCTTAATTAAAAAGTGTGCAGAAAGGCATGACGGCAGCACCTGTTCCTGTCATTTACTAAGATTGGGTGCTTGCTAGGTAGTACAGCAATCTCTGCTCTGTATTACATGAGGCTTGTTATTTAAAACAATGTTTTAGGGGTATAGGAGAAAAAAATATATAATAATTGTGACAATCCTTTTTTCATTGTGTGAGTGTGAAAAAGGTGTATTTTTTGAAGGTACTGGAATAGAATGATAAAGGAGAATGTTACGCACTACACAAAATAGCAATATGAATGCATAGTAATTTAATGAATAGTTACATATATTTATTTATAGTGAATAACAATATAAAATACAGTAGATACATTCCAATGTAGAAAATTTTTCACATTAATATAGAATGTGTAATCGCATGCAAGTTTATCAAATTTTTCAAATGTGAATGCAATTTTTGATCCCTCTTTATATTAAGTGGCCTTAACTGCTATGCACTTACATTTAAATTAATCATTTGGTACAATGCACTTATTGTGTACATACATGTTTTTACATTGTACTTATAATGTAAAACATACCTGCATATAATTAGATATGTAATTAATTTCTGTAATTACATTTGTCTTATCTCACCCTTAAACCTACCCATAACACCGAACCTGTAACTGAACTGTAACCGAAACTTTACCTGTATCCCACCTCAATAGCAGCAGAAGTGTTTTGCAACACAATATGAACACGTACATTGTACTTATTTTTGATGTAAGTACATAGTAGTTAAGGCAACTTATTGTATAGAAATTAAATACTGTTACATTGCAGTTTCATTAAGTTAGAAAAAAAAAGATGTTCAATTAGATTTACATCTAAATTGAAACATTAGTTGACAGATGTAGCTGTAGTCTGTGTTATATTTAAGTAAACAATTAAGTAAGGCAATTTTCAGGTTTAATTCTAAATGATTTGCCTAGTCTTGATTTACCACTATAGGAAGTAGGACAGTTTATATTTACAGATACGGCACCTGTACTGAGGTTCCTCTTTGCCTGTGGGGTGAACCGTGGTGTTTGGATCAGTTTTCTCATGAATACTTTACAATACAGATCAGCGCTGATGTAGAAAATCTGACCCCAGATCAGCGTGAGTGTTAAAGAAGTGTCAGCAGTGGTAAAGGGAAGTGAGTGTTGGCTGTAGACCCGAGATAAGCTGTGATAAGACGCGGCTACACACATTGTCAGTGATGTCTAGAGTTGTTGTGCCAAAATCCATTGAACCGTAATGTAAACTTTCCCAAGGGTGAGCATTCCTGTATGTGTGTGTGAGCGTGCTTATCTAAAGGCATCTCCATCTGAAGAGGGCAGATATCTTCCGTTGTACCTGCCATAGTTCTGTTCAGACCATGCGCATGTGTAACAAAGTGTATTTGTGTTTGTGTGAGGGTAAGGAGATGTGTTTGTTTCGTTTACATTATGCACTAGTTCACTAGATACACATGCACAGAAAACAGAAAGAAAAACACTGTATTAGTGACACCAAGGTCATAGGTTCAAATCTCAGGGAACTGATATTCAAATGAATCTTGAATGCACTGTAAGTCATTTTGGTCTTCAAAATGTATATAAATATGTTTCAAATGTGACCTGGTGGGTAGTGCATGTGCGCCAACATGGTTTTTGTGTTGGCAACCCTAATTTGCGTTACCAAGGTTATGGGTTCAAATCCCATTCCCACACATATTGATGAAAAGCATATGTTGATTGGACTTTTAGTCAGTTCAGTCTTCCAAATGTACATAAATATGCATGTAAATATGTCCTGGTGGGTAGTGTGTGTGTGTGTGTGTGTGTGTGTGTGTGTGTGTGTGTATGTGTGTGTGAAACTTTCTGTGTTCTGTTTTCTGTAGCTTCTGTGTGGGCCATCCTAGTTTGAATCTGTCTGCAAAGGTCAATCTCACAATGTATGTGTCTGGGACATATGTGTGTGTGTGCGTGCACACACACACACACACACACACACACACATATATATATATATATATATATATATTTAAAAATATAATACACACACATATATATATATATATATATATAAACACACACACTTATGTAATTATGTCGTAAATGTGGTCTGGTGCATAGCGTATGAGTACCAATATGTGCAAATGTGAATCTCACAAAAAAAAAACATATCTGTGTCGTATTTTTCCCCTCAAACTCTAAATAAAAAAAAAAGAAGTAATGTTTTGAAAGAACTCTCTACTAATACAGATTTTTTTTTTTTTTTTTTTTTCACGCAGCTGTAAAAGAGAAAAAAAGTCTGGATGTCATTATGTTATATGCCGGTTGACGATAATGCAATGACATCATTGTGTTAACCGCCCATCCACCTATCGTAACGACACTTTGGCGTGAAGCCGAAAACATGCGTCTGGTTCTCATAAAGACTTTGAGTGTGTTTGTGTGTATGGAAGAGCCGTGTAATGTTTCGGATGGAGCCAGTTTTATGCTTGCCGATTTTTCCTTGTTATTCGTACTTATTTCTCCTACTTTCTCTCATCTTCCTCTTCTCGTTTGTCATTCAGCCTGCATAGTATGTAGATGAGGAGATATCACCCAGCAGTACTGATGGATGTGTAAGACTCCGTGCTGTGTGTGTGTGTGTGTGTGTGTGTGTGTGTGTGTGTGTGTGTGTGTGTGTGTGTGTGTGTGTGTGTGTGTGTGTGTGTTTGTGTGTGTGTGTCAGCAGCATAACTTTATTACAGACTTACATCAAAATCATCATTAATGATGTATATGCTCAGCCCTCCTACAGGGAGCGTGTGTTGTGTGTGTGACACATGAAAGTTTGTTTTCTTTTGCAATGGTGTCCCATTTTGGGCCGCTCTATGTGGACTATTTATCACAATCCTGAATGTTTACTTGGGTTATTGCGCTGAAGTCTGAGTGAGTGTGTATGTATGTTTTCCTGGTTGCTATGGGCCTCAGTTGGTGGATTCTCGGCAGACTTCATTAGTTAAAACAAAGCAAGATGTCCATTTTGTCTGCTCCTCCACCTTAATTGATATTGATTTGTTCGCGCCTCTCGCGGGATTAAAAGTGTGTTTTGTCCCGTCGCCAGCGGTTTTTCCTTCTTCTCGCCGGGGAAGTCAGTCAGTGCCTTTTTCTGCAGCTTTTCTTAAAACACAATCCGTTGTCAATCCCATCCTCATTAAAACACCATTAAAATTGTGCAGGTAGTTTATAGATGCCTGTGGCTTCTGCCAGACTTCACCACACACACACAAACACACACACACGTATCTGAAAGTCTAGCTGAGTTCTCTCTGTGTTTTAATTGGCAATACATGAAGATGAGTTGTAATAAATAGGGTTATTTCATCATTTATTTACATTTTGTTATTTCTTAAGTGGAAAAGTTGGCATAGTGCACTCCTAACAGAGGTTGGCACAACTGAGGTTGGTGCCATGCTAGCAGATTCAAGCCAGAATCACTAGCTCTGTTGCAAACCCTAGAGAGCTGCCTCAGTATCTGCTATCTACATGTACTGTAGTTATCTTCTAAGTTAGCATGCTAATCTAAATGGAACCTCATAAGTGACAGATTTGAAACATTTACAAGCGTGGTGTTAGCATGTTGCTCAGCTAACAACATAGTACTCAGTAATAACAAGCACACACAAATAATGTCTAAAATAATGTTTGTTTTTTTTTAACAGCGCTTGGGATATAGCACACTTAAGTGTCAGATTTGAAACATTTACAACTGTTTTTAGCTTAGCATGTTGCTAAGCTAACAACACAGTACTCAGTAACAAGCACACATAATGTCTAAAATACTACATTTAATTAATTTTTACAGCGCTTGGGATATAGCACACTTAAGTGACAGATTTGAAACATTTACAACAGTTTGGTGTTAGCATGTTGCTAAGCTAACAACACAGTTCTCTGTAATAACAAGCACACACAAATAATGTTTAAAATAATAAAATTAAATCAGTTTTTTTACTTAAGTGTGCTATTTATTTTTGTTTTTACTCAAAGACATTTGGATAAAAGTTTGAAAATCTCCAATTAAAAACTGATTTCTAATTAAACCTGTGGCAAACTTAGGCCTGTGACAAACTTTCATGCAAACTTTTGCATCGGTAATGTGTCTACAATGCCTCAAAATGCTATCTAGTTAGAAAGCCTACTAAGTTTTGGAATAGAGATGCTGTGTATGCGCTTAAATCAGTGTGTGATGAGTGTGTGTGATAGAGCAGTCCTTCCGCGCATGCTGATAATACACTAGCCCGTCTGTGGTGTTAGCCGGCTTTTCATCATCATGATTGATGGCGTGCCGACCCGGATCTCGAGCGGTTATGATCATATCAATTTGCCGCCAACCTCATTGACATCTCTTTACAAGCCCGTTATCTTCCATTCTTGCCATAATGACGCCTCGCAGAACGACCGCACGGCTCATCGCCCCAGTCCCTTGCGGAGTGGGCCGGGATTATGCCTTCAATATGAGGGCCAGATTAAGTGGTAATGTGAGATTAACGCATGGCACGAGTTTATTAAATGGGATTAACGCTGACATTTCACCCCATTGGGACACCTCTGACATTCACAATCACTCTCATTTACGCTCTCATCCGGTGAGAGATGACAAAACCGTTACCAAGGCAGCCTTGTGTCACCCCATGAACCGGTGAGACCTGCATTACCAAACTATATTGTTTAAATGTTTTTCTTTTCAACTTTCATATCTAAGAGAAACACTACATATAGAAGTCAGGTCAATAAAAGCATAGAAAGTGTTTATGGGTTATGAATTGAACTTTGAGCTGTATATATAACCCTCAGCAACATCCTAATAACATAATCACAACATTTCCATCCATGTTCTACATTTTTTGTAGTAGGGAGGTAGTAGGGGGGAAAGAGGTTAGAAATGAGTATTAACTGGAGGAAATGAGTGAAAAGTAGACTAAATTAGTAAAGGAGGTGATGTGTCTAGAAAGGACAGAAGTGCAAGGGTTTGACTCCGGTGAAGTGGGAGCCACAAGGACTTGATTGTTTCTAATTATATCCACAAGTCATTTTCTTCAATTACATGACACATCAGTCAAACTGGGTGAATGTGTTTGTACTTGTGTTAGTGTATGATTATGAATGTGTGTTAGGGATGATACTTTTAGAATTTTGGATGATGCTTTTATAACTATTATATTCAGTATCCTCAATGTTAAGCTGCTACCAGAGAGATTTAGGTGATGTAAACAGGATTACAGTGACATTACGGGAAAATGTATTGTACCACCCTTATGTTGTTCCAACCTGTATGACTTTATGGCATGAGGGTGAGTCAACAATGACATAATTTTCTTTTCTTTTTTTTTTTTTTCAACTATTCCTTTTCAACAACTATTTGTCTCTTTAAGTGTAGCCTGAGTGTGCATTTCCCGTGAAACACTGTTCGCATCAAAAATGAAAGAGAATATTCAGCAGGACATAAATTACTTAAATTGATCAGGTGCAACATGATATGATTGGTTAATAATGACAATTAAGTAGTCAACCAAATCTGTCAGACCACTAAATCACAATTTATAAAGTTTGAGCCACTAAACATCCATCCTATCCACCCTATCATCCATGTCTTGTGTTAATAAGGTTTGAGAGTAGTTTGTTAAACTTGTTGCATTTAGAAGTGAAGGGCTTTACAACACCAGCATGACTGAATACAGACCGCTGTGGCAGTTAATGAAATCTTGGCATGTCTGTGGACCTCCTCTCCTTTCGTTCCACAGCTCTCCTGTTACACCGCACAGCTGTGGAGTGTGTATATGTGTGTGTCCTGTTCCATTTCAACAAACTCTTATTGCTCAACTGCTTTAGTTCCAGTGCGGATGAATCTTTCTCTTACACTTCTTGCACGCATACACCTATAGAAATGAAAAATCTCAAATTAGATGTCTTTAATAACTCATTTGATTCTACTAGGCAGCAATGAGAGCAAATGGAGACTTTTGCTTCAGATGTTTATTGGAGAAGAAGACCTCAGTAATCTCACACATGTCTAGAACTAGGGTCCCACCTTGAGCCTGCAGTTTAGGCCCCATGTACGTTCCATGTTAAGATGTTAAATCCTTAGATCCAGCCTACAAGTTGGCTTTCATTGGATTTTGGTTTGACCTTTAATGTAACAAACTGAAATTAATTTTACAAACAGAAAATTTTACTGTATGTGTATGTGCTAAATTGTACAAATTTAAAAATAAATAAATAAATAAATTAAATAATAATAATAATAAAGTTTAAGTTCTCATTTAATTTAATTTTTATATATATATATATATATATGTATATATATATATACACATATAAAGTACATCCATTTAATTCATTTTGTCAGCATATTTCATTTAACAAAAACTATTCATTTTACTAGCTTAACTATTGCAACACTGCTCCTTAGGAATTTTATGAGATACTTTTATACTTATCATAACTGTGGGCTCCATGAAATCTCTTGAGCTTTGAAAGAGCGAGCTTTGAGTAATCAGATTTAGCGAGTTATTAAGTATTGAATATTAGCATTGCTCTGTTGAAGGTTAGTGCATACATTAGAGAAGAACTAGGACAGTTAATGCAGTACTCAAACTGTGCGACGCTAACAGCAGCTCCCAAAGGCTCAGCTTCTTTATAACTACACACACACACTTCATCTAGGGCAGGCGCTTGAGGCTGCTCAACTCACTGTCATTGATAGTAAGAACAAAGAGGTCAAAACAAAATGTATCACATATGGTGGGTGCGTACATATGTTTTGCGTGTTTTTTCCACGGCAGCATAAGAATTGGTATGTTATTCTGCCGGGTCATTATTTGGCAGAGACTCTTTTTGGCAGAAGCGGTGTTTGGCGGCGTACCAGCTTTCTGCCATCAGGTGATACACTGCCGTGTCTGTGTGTGTGTGTGTGTGTGTGTGTATGTGTGCCAGAGCATCTAGAACAGCTGCTGGGGCACATCTGTCTACCAAGCAACACATTCAGACACACACAGTCCTGCACTGTATAGCGAACTCATTTCCTAGCATCCAATGCGCTGTTAGGGGCCTTTCACACAGGATGGGTTCTTGTGGTCCTTCTGTGCTATTTTTTAATTGTTGATCTGGGTAAACATGCACCAGACGGACGTCTCAGAACTTTGCAACGTGCCACACTGTGTCTTGCACAATGACTACTGTGGTTTTAAGATGCCCTGTCAACTTTCATCTCGAGACCCCTGCATTCTTTTCCATTGCGCTGTGTTGTGTCTAGCTGCTTTGAATGTAAGAATGCAGTATGTAGTTCACTCCAGAATGAAAATTTCCTGATAATTTACTCATCCCCATGTCATCCAAGATGTTCATGTCTTTCTTTCTTCAGTTGAAAAGAAATTAGCCTAATGTTTTTATGGAAAACATTCCAGGATTTTTCTCCATATAGTGGACTTCAAAGGGGACCAACGGTCTACGTACCAACGTGACTACGGAATGCGTGAAGCTGTGGACATGCTTCGCAGAGCTAGTGTAAGAGGAGCATTTGTAGTTAAAAAGTATATAATTTTTATTTTTATTTTTTTTAGAAAATGACTGATCGTTTTGCTAGATAAGACCCTTACTCCTCGACTGGGTTTGTGTAGCCTTTTGAAGCTGCATTGAAACTGTAATTTGGACCTTCAACCCATCAGTCCCCATTGAAGTCCACTATATGGAGAAAAATCCTGGAATGTTTTCATCAAAAACCTTAATTTCTTTTCAACTGAAGAGAGAAAGACATGAACATCTTGGATGACATGGGGGTGAATAAATTATCAGGAAATTTTCATTCTGGAGTGAACTTATCATGTAACACTGCTTGAACAAACGCTTAGCCCTAAATCGCTGCATAACTTTGACACAGCATTTGTGCTATAGACATGAATGATACCTCAAATCATGCAGCTTTTAGAGAAGTGTGCTATCATTTTCATAGCGATCCTATTTAAATTTGACAATGAAAGAAACTAAAATTCCTAAAGACTTAGGATCAGAATATCATAGAGAGGGCCAGAATATCATAGAGACTTTAAGGTTGGCTCTTTTGACATGATCTAGTTAACAACCACCTCGTCATCCAAAACACCTGAGCAACTACCTGAACAACCAAGAAACCAATCAGAATCACCCAAGCAACCAGCTGAATTAACAGTAAACTGATGCCCTGTTCCCAGCTCCCTGTAGTCTTGCTACTTCCACCAATAGGAAAAAATTATTTTTTAATACTCACTTTGACGTATGTAGACACTATGTCAGAACACTCCAGCAACCACTTAGGAACACTCTAGCAGCTGCATAGTAATGCACACAAAAAAGCAATTACCTTAAACACCCTACACTCTCAGAAAAAAAAGGGCAAATATTGTATCTATAGGGCAGGTGTGTCCAAACTTGTTCCTGGAGCACCATTGTCCTGCTGAGTTTAGCTTCAGTCACAATTAAACACACTTGAATCAGGTAATCATGGTCTATCTTGGAATACTAGAAGCTTCCAAGCAGGTGTTTTATAGATGGTTGGAGCTAAATTTTACAGGACAGCGGCCCTCTAGGACTGAGTTTGGACACCCCTGCCTTTGGGAAACAACAGCTTGTCATTGGGGAACTTCCTTGGAATGCTTTAGCAATCAATCAGAACTCTCCAGGCACCACGTAGCAGTACTCTAAAAACACTCTAAAGAACACACTAGCAACCAATGCCCTAAAAACTATTCGGAACACGCAGAAAACTTCCTGGAACAGTAGTAAAATACTCTAGTAACCACATAGAAACATGGTATTTGCAATCACTACTCAAATGCAGTCACTACTCTGCAGTTGCACAACTGCAATCACTACTCTGAACACCCAACCAAACACCCTAGCAATACTACTACTGCAGCCAGACTACTTCAGCAACTGCTTAACAATGTGCTAAAACAGAACACCTCAGTAACCACCTAGGAATTCTCTAGCAACCACTCAGAACCCCAGAAACCACTTAAAAGCACTCCAAATCACACGCAAAACAGCCTAGCAAACTCTTAGAAACACCCTAGAAACTAATGAACTAAATCCCACTCAGAATATTCGGACAACTACCCAGGGGTTGTGTTTCCCAAAGGCAACTATGGTCGCAAGTTCTGTCGTTACCAATAGAGTTCAATGGAGCTTGCAAAAATAGTTAGCTAACAATTATTTTCGGAGACACACCCCAGAACAGCCAAACAACTACCTTGAAACACTGTAGCAACCAGCCAAAAACACACTAAAAACTACTCAGAACACCAGACAACGTTGGCACCAATAGCCTAGCGAGCAGCATGCCGACATACAGTATAGCACTGTTGCGCTTTGGGCATCCCGAGTTTGAGTCCTAGCTCGTGGACCTTTCCCGATCCCAAGAAAAAGAACACCAGACAACCATTCAAAACACCTGCACAACTACACTCTTTAGCAACCAAATACCATAGACATGGCAACCACCCAGAACACTCTAGGAGGGAACCACATAGCAACATGCTTAAAAACCATTCAGAACACCTTTAGCAAATGCATAGCAGTACCCTAGCATTGTGACAACGTCTTTGGCATGGGCAAGTACCTTTAATTTAAATGTCATAATCATAATTAGGTTGGTGTGTGGGTCTGTCTCTCTCTGTATCTCTCTCTGGAGAGATGAATTGATATTGTAGCCAGTTTCTCATTAGCCATGTGTCCTGGGACCGTTTGACTTTATGTATGCCAGTCTCATAAACCAGCTGAGACGACTGTTCTATAGCCACACTGTGTGTGAGTGTGTGTGTTTGTTCTTTCTCTTACAGTTCTTTATAAGGTGTACACGTCTTCATTTATAAGTGGTACACATACTGCGTTTATGTTTATGGATTTTTAGCAACAGACTTTAATAGCTCATAATGCTTCATAAACTGAGATCTGTGAGGGCTTGTGGGTAATGGAGCTTATGAGAAAGGGAGGGTGCGGATGATTGATGAATGGTGTTGTCTAATCTGTTGCTTAAGGTTATGTAACCCGCTGTATAACTCCGATGTGTGTTAGATTGATAGGGTCTAGGCTTAGAACAGTAAATTCACCCTTTGAGCAATTCTTGTCAAATGAAGCCTAGCATTGAACTTCCTAGACAAGTTTGTTGTCTGTCCCCTTTCTCGTTTTTTTCTCGCACACTCTCAGACAAACAAATAAAATGAGCGAGGCAGGGGAAAAAGAAAGGG
Organism: Tor tambroides; assembly: GCA_021397915.2. Lineage (NCBI taxonomy): Eukaryota > Metazoa > Chordata > Actinopteri > Cypriniformes > Cyprinidae > Tor > Tor tambroides. The sequence goes on along the minus strand of JAFVLL020017934.1, from coordinate 58,815 downwards.
GTTTAGTATCTTGGCAGTGATGGACGGTGCTGTCTGAAATGTCTGCATAATCGGAACAACGGAACAGTCATCATATTACACCAAAGCCTTCAGAGTGGCTGATGATATTGTAGATTTCTTTTGTCTATTTTACGGTTATCATCAGAATATGTGTAAATTTCCATTTTCACCACCCAAACTGGACCCATTCCAGTCGTTTCCAACAAGCAATTCTGGGCTGGAAAAAAATGGTTCTGCACTTATTTGAACAAGGATTTGCTAATGTCAGAAGCCGGAGTGATAGAAAGACGGTAAAAGATCTCAGTCTCATTTGAATATATGCAACGTCTCCTTATGTTTTGAGTATGAAATATTGGGAAAACTTATTGGGAGAGACAGAGCTTAAATCCTGTCAGAAGAGATGAGGGTGAAGTCGTGGGTCAGTGACTTCCTTCCTCCCAAGAGGTTAAATGAGTCTCTCTTGAGTGCCAGTCACCCAGAAAGAGTATCAGCTTCGGTCTACCTAAGTCAAATCGGACAGACATAGCAACCTGAGGCTCGACTGACCACAAAACATACACTTTAAAGACCCCATAAGGGTGTTTAAGCAGTCTCCAAGTTCACCAACAAGATGTCCAGGTTCGTTCAGTTTGTTCCAATACGAGATCCCTTCACAAAAGAGATGTCCCAGTTCAGTGTTTCCCAATCCTGGTCCTGGAGAACCCCCAACACTGCACATTTTAGATGTCAAACACACCTGATTCATCTCATCAGCTCATTAGTAAAGACTCCAAGACAACAAATGTGTGTGTCAGATAAGAGAGACATCAAAAACATGCAGTGCAGGGGGTTCTCCAGGACCAGGAATGGGAACATCTGTCCCAGTTCATTCAGTTTGTCCACTAACCATAAAGCTTGGTCATTCATTTCAGTTCTTTCTTGAACATTCAGAGGATCAAAGTGAAGTGAAAACATCTGTTGAGAAGGTCCAATGAAATGCTCCTGCACTCTCTGCTCTTAAATGGTCTTTGCAGACTTCAGTGAACGAAAAAATTAGTAGATCAATGGACGTGAACAAGATTTGTTAACAATATAGATTTGTTCAGAAATGCTGATTTGCTCACAAATGAAACACCACTGCAAGGTGTCCTATTTTGGTTAAAAAGAAACAAAAAAAAAACACTTACATTGGTGCTGATAGCCTCGTGGGCAGCGCGCTGACATGTAGTGCCATTCCGCCTCGGACATCCCGAGTTCGAGTCCCGGCTAGTAAAGTGACGAGCGATCACTTACACTGGACGCGAGAGGTACGACCCAACAAAATTAATGAGAACCCATTCTAATCAATGATAGTATTTACAATGGTTTCAATACGACAAGACTCCAACAGTAAACTGATGCCCCATTGTATTTCCGATATACTCCATGCATTTGCGCTACTTCCGACAACAGTACAAATGGATTTGGAACTTTCACTTTGACGTGTTTAGTGTAGACGTGTTGTACACTATGTACCCTAGACATGGTGTTACTCATAAATATACGTTTGCAACAGGTTGCAGGACATTTTGTCCTTCGCAATGTCTTTTTTCTTGCATTATGCTATGTAGCTCTGCTCACATCAAAATATCAATGGTCCAAAACCCTACATATATGAAACCTTAAATACATTCTTATTGGCTTTGTCACATTAGCGTGTACAGGCAAATTACTTGTCACTGGAACCAACGTATGTTTAGCACACAGTGTTACCAAAAAAAAAAAAAAAAAAATTTAATTAATAATTTTAAAAACCTTCTTATTCAAGGAAAGAAACAAGTTTAGTGACTGTTGTCAGCTGTAGTCTAGTCTGGAGTACTTTAAAACACTCCACCTGTCTAAACTAGCAAATTATCACTCAAAAACATGATGAATTTCTCAAGCAAGCAAAACACATACTGCTAACACACTCTGTTGCACAAGGGCCTTGATAAGAGAGTGGATATGAGTGTGTTTGTGTGAGAGACAGATAGATAGACGGAGAAGTAAAGCGCAGAATGAGTAAAAGAGACGCAGACACACAGATGGTGGGCTGTTGGAGAAAAAGAGATAATGATTACAGATGAGAGGAGATGGAAACCGCACAGTTAGAAAGAAAGAATGATAGATAGATAGAGACAGAGAGGGAGGGGAGATGTTTCATTTCCATCTACCACCCTCCATTTTTTTAATAAGGTAATTTTCTATTGGAATCTAGCGCCTTATTAAAGGAGCAAAGTGTTTTCAGACATGCATTTCAGAATCTAGATACCAAATTTTAAGGTTCATTTTATTTATTTTTTTTTTATTTTATTGGTTAAGTAGAATTTCCGCTTGGACCTCCTCATTTCTGCTGTACACTGAGCATAATTTTGTTTCTAGCTATAAGTCCTGTTACAAAACCTAGTAGATGCTTTTTAAGTTATCGTATTTTCAACAATATAGATGTTCCAAAAGGTAAACAGCAAATATAGCACTAAATTGCCACATTTGTTGGTGCTTTCTGCAGTTTTATGACATTTTCTTCTGCTATATTCAGCCTTGGTGCTCTGGTGGGAAATGTAGGTTCGTGTCCAGCCTGCAACATGTTCTGATCCTATTTTCTGTATCTATCCCCAATAATTTACTGTAACTTTATGACGCAGTACAGAAAGGCCCAAAAAATAAAATAACGAAAAGAAATGTCAGTTCAAAGTGTAACGGTAGCTTTCAAATAGATTATCTGTGGTTTCCTAACCCCTATTTCTTAACCTCAACTTCTCACCACAGTTTATGTGTATTTGTGTGTTTGAGGGGGCGATAGAAGACAGAAAGAAAGATGTTTGTGTGTGCAAATACATCTGGGTTAAGGCCTTGCATAATTCATCCCAGTCAGGCTCAATGCGAAGGTATATACGGCAGAAACCGCGGACAGACCTCTCGCTGTGTGGCTCTTTGAAATGGAAAGTAACCTCCAGCCCACCTTTGCTCTGATCACCAGAGCCAGCATATGCTTTCCCTCTGCATCCCTCTCATTTGGGCTGGAATAAAGGAATAATTCACCATTAATAAGTGCATAGCTGGCGTCCTGTTATTCGACAGCGCTGACGGCAGCTGTTATCAAACAGAGCCCGTTTCACCGGAACCTTTCAGAATCATGACCGCACACCTCCTCCCCATTGTCCACAGGGGAGCAATTTATTAACATGCGGTGGGAAGCACGGTCTCTTTCTTCATACACACACACACATATACGCAGCAGGAGCTCAGCGGTTGGAGAATGGCGGGATAAGAAGAAAAAAGTGCAAAAAAAGAAAAGAAAAACAATTTAGAGTGGGCTGTTTGGTGCTAACAAGAGCGGGGAGTTCATTTTGATTACTTGAGCTCGGGTGCCATGTTGAATGAGGGCCAAAATTAGCCGTGGTGAATTGGCCACAATTGATTTGCTCTTTGAATACAGCATTCCACCATTTCACGCCAGTTTTTGAAATGGTACTAGATGTTTTTTCAGGGGTTTTTTCCCGGTAAAGGCAATTGAAAAGGTCGCACTAAGTGATTGCTGGTTTTTATTTCAGTTGATTTATTCCCACAAACAGAAGAGAACGCATGTTATCACAAACACGCATATATGGCTAAACCTTGGATTTTACATCCAAATCGAAAGCAAAATAAGACACTGTACTGTATTTGAACACTTCTTATATTTTGTGGAAATTAATTGAAGGATATATCTGTATACTACAGTATTACACTTTAATAGTTTACAGCGCAACACCATTTGCCTCCGTCAGCGTAATGTGTAAATTATGATTCATACAGGAACCGGTTGCTAATGAAGTGCTGTATTAGCCATTTGTAATTGTCAGCAGGGATGAATTTGAGCTTTTTGGGTGAAATATGTCAAGAGGAGGCTGAAAGAGGTGCTCACAATGTAGCATTTCTCCTCTCTCTCTTTCTGTCCATTTTTTTTCATCTCCACTTCTCTTGGGCTCAGTGGCTTGTGACGCTCCATATGTCCATCTGCTTCTCAGAGAGAGAGAGAGAGAGAGAGAGAGTGAGAGACATTAATACAGGCACCCCTCGCCTCGTACATTCAGCACTCATGTTTTCCCAAAAGCCGAAAACTCTGAAATGACTGGAGAATGGAGGGATGGGAAAGAGAGAGAGAGAGGGGTGTGGATGATTGGACGGGTGAGAGAAAGACGAAGAGAGGGGGGTGTAATGTGTGTGTGTGTGTGTGTGTGTAATGTAGACAGCAGTGAAGTGAATGTTATCTTACAGACGCTGAATGCACCTGCAGCTAAAGCCATGCATGAGAGCTCCCTGCAGAAATAAACACATACACTTGAGTACTATCACACACACATACACACACACACACATCTCATTACAGCGGTATTATCACAAACGAAGGAGATGTACAAGCACATACACACACATGCACCTGTGCATATTTGCTCAAAAGATGGAATATCAATATTGTCATTTTATCATATTGATGTTGTACAGAGGAACAATCCTATAAATTTTATTTTACTTTATTTTATTTTACTTTACTTCATTTTATTATTATTATTATTATTATTATTAGCATTATTATTATTAGCATTTATTTTATTTTATTTTATTTTATTTTTTAGTGCTTGTGTGTGTAAGTGAAATTGGCCCTGGAAGTATTTGGAAGTTTTAGCTCAAATGCATAAATGTAAATGCAAGTATGTGACTTTCACTGAGCTAATGAATTCATTTTCTCTTTTTCTCTCACAGGCAGGACGCAAGTGATCTGACTGGAACTATACAGAGGTAGGACTCTCTCTCTCTCTCTCTCTCTCTCTCTCTCTCTCTCTCTCTTATTTCTACTGAGTTCTGGTTAGTAGTGTGTTGACTGCTATAATGATCTGATGATTTTCTGTTTCACACACATAAACTTTTTTTTTTTTTTTTTTTACACTGAGACCTTGGGTTGGCCGCTAGATTGCATACCTGACAGACACAACTCTTGTACATTACTTTATATACATATATGGCTGTGTCCATGTATGATCTCAATAATGTTTAACCTCCATATATAATAGCAGAACGTGGTCTGTTATAAAACCTGGTTGAGCTGCCTGCCTAGACAGTACCATCCTATGTTTACTTCCAACTTCTATTCCTAAAGGTTGAAGAAAAAGTGTAATCCTTCCATAGAAAAAGCCAAGCCCAGAATGCACTACAATAAGCTCGGTGGAAAAATTATTGTAAGATGACAGACAATCTCAGAGAAATATTGTTCCATACCGAAGATTTAAGCTTAATAAAGTTTTGTTTTTAGCTTAGCAACATGCTAACATCAAACTCTGTTTGACTTGAGATGCTCTTAGGACTGCCTATGTAGACCATTCTAAATCAATAATTTACGCAGTTTCTGTTAGCATGCTGTCTTCGAAGGTAGTGTCCTATGTAGGCACTAGACAGCATGGCAGCTCCCTAGGATTCAGAACAGAACTAACGACATGCTCAAACAGCATTCATATACAGTTGGAGGCCTGTAATTTAAGCCAGCGACCAGCAGCAGAAGAGGATGATGGGATTTTTGGAAAGAAGAAAGCGTAACCTCAGACTTTGCCGATTTTAACAGCCTTTTCTGAATTTTTGATTACGAGAGAAGAGCGATATGACAGGGAAGAGAAATAAAAGAGAAAAAGGTGTTCTCAGAGAGTCAAGGGTGCAGAGTTGAGGCTGGTAAAGATCTGTGACTGAGGGCCATTAAACCCAGCCCCACGGCTATGAGACGACACATCGAAAGAGCGAGAGAGAGCGGCTGAGAGTTTTTTGATAAACTGCTGATCCTGAAATAGCTACACCTATTTTTCATCGGGAATTCTGTTAAGAATAAATTGTCACGTCTCATCTGGAGAGGAGCTTTCTTCCTCAGGGCGGCACACAGAAACTCAAAGCCACTGCCGGAGTTCGCCACCCTCTCTGTCGTTACAGCGATGCACTGTGGGTTACCGCCGGCAAAAGGCTGATTGACAGACAGCCTCCGAGTTTTCAAGGGCACTCGCAAAAAGGAAAAAAATATGTCACTCTGGGAAAATGCTGTGGACGTTACAGTAAAATGAATGAATATGACATGACAAAATACTAAATTTAAAGGACGTTTTTTTTTCTCAAAAGTCAACACTTGCTAAAAGTTAAAGGGATGTTTGACCCAGAAATGAAAATTCTGTCATCATTTTCATACTCTCATATTGTTCCAAATCTGTATGAATTTCTTGGACACAAAAGAAGATATTTTGAAGAATGTTGGTAACTGAAGAGTTCATGGTTGCCATTGACTTTCACAGGAAATACTATGGAAGTCAATGGCTACTATCAACTATTTGGTTACCAACGTTCTTCAAAATATCTTCTTTTGTGTCCAACAGCTGAAGGAAACTCATACAGGTTTGGTAAAGCTTGAGGGTGAGTAAATGATGACAGAATTTTCATTTTTGGGTGAACTATTGGCGCTCCATTGGCCCTTGCATGGCTCCTTGAAAAGTATGTGTTCCAAAAAGGAGATAACTAATGTATGTTTCACTATCAAGATCTGTTATTTCCAGGAATGCAATGATGTAATGGGCATCATGTGTTCTTCAAATGCGCATATGGGTTTAATTTGGCAAATATAGTTGATCGAATCCCCCAACTTCTCTCTTGTGCACCACACCCAGAATTACCTCAGCGTTCATCTGTACACCAAAAGTCATGTGCATATGAGTGCGTGTGTTCACAGCAATTTTAGTGTGACTTTATATGCAGATGAAGTGCTAAAGAACACAGTGAAATTCACAAGAATAACAAAACACCTCAGGAGCGAGAGGAAATGAACTAGAGATACGAGCAGAGGAAATGAGAGGAAAGGAGGTTGTTATTGGTGTATTAGCAAAAATGATTAGGGAAAAATATTTTTGTTTGTGTGTAAATGTACAGTCAGAAAAATACTTTATGAAAGTATGATAATGCAGATGCGAAGGCTTGGGCAAATGCGTTCTTGCATTACTTAATGTGGTAATGCCTCAGAATCTCAGACAGCAGTTGACCTGAGACCGCAATATATATCCGCTAATTGGAGGTCTAGCACCCCTTGTGGTAATTCTGAGGATGTATTGCATACCTGCGATGGGTTATGAATAACACTCTGACACATTCAGTCAAATTTGCGTAACTAGAAACATTTGTGTTCATGTACGTGTGTAAAAGTATGTTTCGGGCCTAAGGGGGAAAATTCCTCCCAGAGGAAAATTTTACTGTGCAGACTTTGAGAATAAGGTGCAATCTATAATAAGCCTAATTTACATATAAAGGAGGTGTATTTGTGCTGAAAAGAAAGACAACGACTTAAATTCCCATGGTGCAGTGCAATACTAGTCTCAAGAGACTTGAGGTAGAAGTCTCCATTTGTTCTCCATTTAATATCATTGCTGTATGTCTAGAAATAACAATACTATTTTGAAATATAGCTTCTCGTGATTTCTCTTGATTTTTCTATTCTATTCTATTCTATTCTATTCTATTCTATTCTATTCTATTCTATTCTATTCTTATTTAAAATGTATTAAAATATTATTATTGTTACAATGAAATATTTAAAATTATAGATGTTGTTGAAGCACAATGTACAGAAAAATAAAATAAAATAAAATAAAATAATAAAATAAAATAAAATAAAATTGTATTTTTAGACCCCAATTTTTATGGAAGGCATTTGAGGCAAGTTATTTGTTGAATAAATAATTTATAAAATATTATTATAAAATGCATTGTAATATTAAATAATGAGCATGAACATATATTTAATATTATATTTAGATACTGAAATAAAATAAAATAAAACAATGGAGTCTCTGAGACCCCAAACAAATGCAACATTTTTCATAGAAAACCTGTTATTTGTTCAATAAAGTTGAATGTTGAGTAAAGGATATAAGATATAATATGTATTATTACAATATTTATTATTATATTTAGTTACTGTTGAAACACACTGTAGAAAAAAAGTAAAAATAAAATAAAATAAAAAATAATGCTTCATATGTGGCTACATTTGAATCATGTCACAATATGTGTTGAATAAAGCTGAATGTTGACTAAAGAATATAAAGTTGCATTCCCTTTATAATCAGATCTCATAAGATTTGAAAAAGTTACAACCTGAAAGCTTGTTTGGAGCCTTGGCATCTCTGAACAGAAGAACAAGGGGGTTAAAGAGATCTCCTATGCGCTTTTTCTTTCCTGTGGGCTATCCGAAATACAGTTGTCAACTTAAATGCAAAGATACTCTAATCTCTCTTTTTATCTTTTTCTTCCAACATCCATGGCATGACAAAGAGAAAAGGAAGTGAAAGAAAGGGTGGCATAAAAGAATATGTGACTGTGTAATTAGCTCCTGTGTGCAATCACTGATTCCCTCATGCTGAATGACTGACTGCCTCTTAGCTAGCTGCATCAAAACCATTTCTTCTCTTTTTTTCCACTCTCTTTTTTCCGGTACCGGGAGTCTTAACAGCAGTGGGGGGGCCGAGAGGAAAAGAGGGGGTGGGGGCGGAATCGGTTGTCAGCTAATTGCATCTCTCCGTGGCGATTATGTTCTCATAGAGGAAACAACCGATAATTATGGGAGCCGGGATGGCAGCACAAGAGAGCGGTTACCGAACCGTCATGGCGGCCGTGTGGGACCCGGCCTCATTATCACCACAGAGACTGACCCGCCCCCTTCACCCCAGCAACCGCTCTAATTACCATCCAACCAGACCTGTCAATCAACACTATTTATAATCCAACTCTGAGAGAGGAAGGGAAAAGAGGGAGAGAAAGAAACATTATGAAATAGTCCCTGGGTATCACAAATATAAACCTTCGGCGTTTATTACAAGTATTCAGGTTCGTCCCTTGTGTGGATTGATGTGTTCTGTGAATGTGAATAGGCCTGTTTTCTCTTTTGTCCTCTGTTTTTCTGTAGATTGATTATTAGACCGCTCTTCTAAGATCCTTTTTAAAAGGCTCACATTGTAGCAGATCACTGAAAGCAAATTGTACTGAGTAGACTATAGGCCTCAGTCGGGCTAGATGCCATATTTAATTTGACATAAATGAAAATAGATAGACGTACCGTTTGTTCAATATGTCATTCTGTTGTTTACCTTGGCATCGATCGTTCAGCTTACAAAACACTGAAAATGTTTTTCCAAAAAAAGTTCCAGTGGACCAAAAACCTTTGAAATGAACACAGTACAACTTTTCCACACCAATATCACATGCATATATTCTGTGTGGTTTTGGTTTGCACCTCGGCAAAAATATTTTACAATTTAGAATATACATAAATTTACACTTTTCTAAGATGTTAATTTGATTACATATGGTATATGTAGTTATATATTCTAAGTGTGTATTGTGGAAAACTGAATATAAAGTTTTAAATCAAAATATGAGTTTTTTTGTATATTGTGTAATAAATAATAATAACAATAATAGTAATTAATAGTCCTGATTATGTAGTTGTAAATTTAAGATGTTAATTTGTAAATAGTAAATAATATTGACTATGTTATCATTATTTACTGGATAAATGTAGATATATATTTTTTTTAATTGTTATTATATAGTTTTAAAATCCAAGTATATAGTTAAACAACTCTTTAATATCTTGTGTAAATATGAATATATGCATATATTTAATCATTTTGATGTATGATGTATGTAGTTGCAGTTTCTGAGCATGTCAGTTTTACATTTTGACTGTAGTGTGTACATCTGAATGTATAGTTTTAAATCATAATTATATAGTTTTAATATATAATATATAATTTAATATATAACAATTATATATGTGTATATATATATATATATGCAAGAATATATTATAATTATATAGTTTAAGTATATAATTATAAACTCTTAATAAGTTGTGTAAATCTGCACTGTAAAAACAAAAAAAAAATGTTCCAAAAAGTGGTCCCACTTTATATTAGGTGGCCTTAACTACTATGTACTTACATTTAAATTAATCATTTGATACAATGCACTTATTGTGTACATACATGTTTTTACATTGTATTTATATTTTTTAAAATACCTATATGTAATTACATCTGTAATTAATTTCTGTAATTATATTTATAATTACACTGTTGACCCATCCCTTACACCTTAACCCACCCTTAAACCTACCCATACCACCAAACCTGTCCTTAACTTTACCCATATCCCACCACAATAGCAGCAGAAGTGTGTTGCAATACAATATGACCACAATAAGTACATTGTACTTAGTTTTTGATGTAAGTACATAGTAGTTAAGGCCACCTAATATAAAATGTGACCCAAAAAGTTATTTCAACTTAAAATAATTTGTTACCCCGCTGACTTAAAATTTTTAGTTTAGTCAACTTGAAATTTTAAGTTACTCAATGTTAATTTAAGGGACAACTGGAATATTTTAGTTGCATTAACTAAAAATTTTAAGTCAGCGGGGCAACAAATTATTTTAACTTGAAACAATTCTTTTTTTTACAGTGTGATTATATATTTAAGTCTTTATAGTCATTTTAAAGCCAAGTAGGCCTATATAATTAATAATTGTTAATATATATTTTTGTGAAACTGAATATATTGTTAGAAATCTTGATTATACAGTCGCAAATCCAAGTATTCTGAATACACAGCTGCAAATCTGATTATTTGATTGTAAATACTGATACTGAATATAGCTGCAGATATATACACATATGAATGCAGTCACATGAATCAGACTGCTTCTCGAATTCTCTCTTATATCCATTGTTATTTCACAATAACAATTCCACATTTCACAATAGCCAGCTAGTGTTTGCTTCCACTGAAGAGCGCATTTGTAGTCATTTGAATGAGCCACCCGAGGTGAGGCCTTGTGAAAGGTTCGTTAGGCAGCCCTCTGAACGAGCTGCACCACAGCACCCTGTCTCCGTCTTTAGGGGGACGCACCTGGACGAGCTCCACGGTGAGGCCTGGTGTAGGCTGAGTGATATGAGGCGTGAGACCTTGGAGTGCTGCCCTACTGTTACTCACAATCCTAATACCTCACAGATGTTCTGGATCGAGAAACAGCTGTCTAACATTACGTACGCACACAAAAACGCTAGCGGCCCCCAACAGCCGGTGGAACGTTGCGTAAAAGCCCCCATACACAATGTAAATTTACAAGCATAATGCGGGAAATCCAAAAACACCACATCCCACCTACAACGAGAACATCCTCCTGTTTTAAGCCGTTAATACCGGCATCTAAAACGCGTAATACTTTTAAACAAACGCTACGTCACATCACTAATACCCTCACAGTGGAAGAGCCTCATATTGGCATTCGTTCATTGTGTATTTCTGTGCGTTTCACTAAAATATTTGCATTTGTTGTTCATCTAGCCCAGTTCAGACACTTTTCTTGACTAAACCAAAGCTTCTAATCAGAAATACCATGAAAGAGTCTGAATGCTCTGCTTAATTACACATTCGCACACAAAGTCCCGTCCCTCATCCCTGATTGGGTTATTGTTTCCAGTTTTTCTCCACTAACGACCGCTGGGCCCCCCCTTGCTCTGAATATTCATGAGAGGAAGTGTCTCACTAGATGGCAGTGCAGCTCAGCGCGGCCATGCTAATGAGCTCACAGGGGATTAATATTTATGAGATCTGGGAGGAGGATACTGGAGATGTGACTTGTGCGAATGTGTATGCGTATGGTGACTCAGACCTTAATAGCTAAATAAGTTAGACAGCACAGAGTGGCCTGTCACATACACACAGACATAAAGAAGAAAAGAGACTGCTATTTCACTTGATTTGAGTATATTTGTGGAGAAAAGCAATTGTTTCACAGGAAGATGAGAGAGAACACACACAAAGCATGTGCGCCGTATATTATAATCATTTCACATTTAATGGGACGGTTCAGGCAAAAATGAAAATTTAGTCAGTATTTACTGACCATCATGTTATGCCATATTTATTTCTTCTGTGGCACAGGTTTTAACAAATATATATATATATATATATATATATATATATGTATGTATGTATGTATGTATATATATATATATATATATATATATATACACACACATATATACCAAATTTTTTTTTGCATTGCTTTGTTTTACGGTTTTGTTTTTTGTTTTGTATTGCTTTGTTTTACTGTTTTGTTTATTTGTTTTTGTTTTTTGTACTGCTTTGTTTTGCTGTTTTCTTTTTTGTAGTCTTGTATTTCTTTTCAGTTTCCCCAAGTTATGTCTGTTTTTGTTTTACTTAGCTAGAAATATTTGCGTTCACATATTTCTAGACCATTTTTGTTTTGTTTAGTTTTTTGTGATCTTAAAAATGTATAGTTTATTTTTAGCTTTCCCCATTTGTTTTACTTAATATTTTCATTTAGTTTTTGTTTGCGATAATAACATCCATTACAGTCATCACTAGACACGTCACCAATGACACTCAAAGTCTTGACACATCATGTTTGGACTGCAAGATTGACTCGAGAACCGCATGATGTGAGGAAATAATTTAATTTGGAATGACATGAAGGTGAGTAAATAATGAATTTTCATTCCCTACATTTTTAGGTTGATATTAAACGGATATTAAAATATGTTTAATTGAAGCTTCCTGTTGCAATGTCATGACCTGTGTCATTTGTGACTCGTTTTAGTAATTGCAGCAGTTACGTGGTGTGTATTAAGGGGAGCGGGAGTTTGTGTAAGTGTGTTTGTGCCCAAGTTACATAAGATGTTATTGGAAAAGAGGAAGATGTAATGTCACAATGAGTGTGTGTGCATAAGTGTTGTCAGTTTAGAAAGACGATGGAGGAACATGTCTCTCACTTGGCTAATTCCACATGCACACACACACACACACACACACACACACACACACACACACACACACACAAACACGCTGTCCAGACAAGTCCATCAATCGTCAAACACCTCTATTGGGTTTGACCAGTCACTGACTAAGCCATTAACCTCTCTCTCACACACACAAACACATGCTTACATAGCATATAGGTACACAGTCCCTAGAGTGGTTGCATATTGAAATACACACACAAGGTTCAAATGTATTCTGGGTGGTTAAGCCCAAAAATAGAGCAGAGTATAGTAGGATTTGAGCTATTTTAGTGCATCCCAGACACACACACACACATAGACACAGCAGATGAACTAGTCCAGACATGAGTGTCAGGTTGACAGCCTCATACCCGGAGGAATGCTTCCTTCAAGCTGAAGAGAGAGAATCGCTCGTTCATTTGTGAGGTATGGGTGAAAGAAATGTGCAATCTCCCTTAGGGCTGAGCCTCTGGCCTCCGCCATCATTGTCATGCATGTGTGCATGCGTGTGTGGAGATGAATTTGACGGTTGTTGAAAAAGCTTGTTGCCCAATTGAAATCACTTTTCGACCTTTAACACTGGACATACATGCAAATCACGTCCACAATGTAAATTGAGGGAAACTAAGCTGCAAAAATTCAGAGATATTCACAATGTACTGTAGGCTCACCGGACATTTAATTTCCAAACTGTCGTGATAGTATCACAACAAAGGTAATAAAATATAGCTTGCTTCACATTCATTTGTCTATTAGTATCACTCACTGGACATTTCACTAGACTAAATGTCATTGCAAACTGAGTCCGAAATTTTTGCATGCGTTTTTCAGTTTTTTTCATATTCCCCATCCTTTCCTATCAAAATGCATGCTACGGATGCGAAAACGCAGAAAATCAGACCTGATCCGATTTTTTTTTTGAGGGACGAAAGTTTCGGAGGCAGTGTGCAAACGTGATTGACACAACATGAGGTCGGATTTATTTTTTAACGTGCAAAAATTTCGGACGAAAATTTCAGACTCAGTGTGCAATGACCTTAAGTGTCATGAAACATGCAATAAGCAACGTATCATTTTGCAGAAATTTTGCCGCTTTTATTGAGATTAATGGGAATGCTAATGACTAGCATTCTCCAGTAGACGTGCTTAATTCAGGTAGCTATAGATATAAATGACAATTTAAATAAAATGAAGCTTAGCTAGCTTAGCAAGATTCTGTTGTGAAATCACAATAGTTAACCAGAAAACAAAAACCAGTTATGCTAATGCTCGCTATAGCGCTTCTTGTGGCAAAGCTGAGAATACATTACGTGATGTAAACCATCCTCTGATGCATTTTGAAAAGCAATGACGTGAGATTGATCTTTCTTAACTGGAAATGTTTGTGTTCACATATTTCTGTATAGAGAAAGCGTAAATGGTCATTATGTCGGTTACTAGCATTAAAGGTGGACTTCAGGGAATAAAATGGTACAAAAGTGAAGAATTTAGCCTGTTTAATATTTATTGTCATCGTTTTATGATAATTCAATGCCATGACATTGAAGATGATATTTCATAGCAAAAGTTCCACTGTTGACAGCTTTGCACAGGGAGAAGGAAATATTTAGATTATTTTGATGCTTCTCAATAGCCAAAAAATACCCAGAAAGAAGGGGAAAAGCTGTATTTTCTGTCGTTCTCTCTCTCTCTCATTAGCATCCTAATGAACATATTCTCTACCTTTTCTGTTTTTCTGTCATTCTTAGAGAGAGTGTGCTGGCTTTGAAGTGTCTACACAGGCATTTTTTGCATCCAAAAGCACAATAGTCCTTATTTCACTTTGGGAGCACACACAAACACATACATACACACTTACACAAACACACACAGGGAGTTCAGTGAAGAGCAAATATGGACCTGAATACAATGACAGTGTAGAAAAAAAACACCTATCCAAGCAAAACATTTTCCATATAAATAGTGGGGACAAATGGCTTTTGGTGTGTGTATGTGTGTGTTGAGGAAATAATTGAGGAGAAAGAACTCCAGAATCAGGCCTCTAATGGAAGGTGACAAATTAATTTCTGTCTGCTAATAGCTCAAAATAGAACATGCCCGACTGGCTGTCTTATTCTGCGTGCCTCTTGGAAGTTCAAGCACATGCGCATGTGTGAATGGGAGGACAAGGAGAGAAAAAAAATCCTCACTGGTACAGCTTAAACTGTTTGTGTGTACAAGCTCTGTGGTTAGACGGACATCCATTGTGGGTTAAACTACACTGTCTACCAGTACTAGGTTTTAGCCTGAGTTAAATAGGGATTCAAACTTTTTTAATTAAATTATTTATGTTTAATGTGTTAATTGAATAATTCACAAGCATATATCAATATTTGCAAAGAAAAGCCACTAAATACACATGAAGACAAAAATATTTGACCATTGCATTATGTCTTGTTGTTTTTCAGCGTCTTACGCCATGAGCGCTATGCT
This sequence comes from Tor tambroides, assembly GCA_021397915.2. NCBI lineage: Eukaryota > Metazoa > Chordata > Actinopteri > Cypriniformes > Cyprinidae > Tor > Tor tambroides. Next base: position 43,480 of record JAFVLL020017934.1, on the reverse strand, counting down.
TTTAAACATAAGTTAAAAGAAGTTCAAATTTAAAAAAGCACCTTCCAATTCCAGAGTTCCCTTCCAAGCACGTTTGACTTCTATTTCCAATCTTCTGTTGTTCTCATTTTTGAAAGCAAGAAGTAGTTCTGTGCGAATAGCTTGCTCTGATCATATAAATGGCTCCAGCGGTAAGAAAATTTCTTATGAAATGGCACTCAGGTTAAATAAATGCGTTCATTTTTTACAAAATATATTTTTTTTATAATCATAATTAGTTACATTAAATTACCTATATATTATATGAATTTGTAATTTAATTCATTGTATTTATTAAATTTGAATAACAAGTATTTTTTAAAAAAGCAATTTAATTTAGTTTTATCATAAATTGTTTGCTCCATCCGTAAGTCAAAACTTGTGACCGTCTACTATATGTCAGATACACACTAACTTTCAAAGATTAACAAGCTTTTCACTTTCTTATGAGCTTCTCTTTACACACACACACACGCACACACACGCACACACACACACACTGTTCCTGCCAAACCTTTGATCTGCCGGCAACAGCATCATGAATAGTCACGCTGACATTAACGCTCATCGAACGCTTCACTCTAACTGCCATTCATTGATTGGGCCTTTGTGTCTTTAATCTCTGCTGATTGGTCGTCTTAAAATTAAAAAGGGGCACTGTTTGTATTTGATTGGCCGTAATAACATTGTCACAGGAACAATAGGAGATCTATCTCAGCTCATCCCCGTAATAGGGTTATCCGAACGCCACAAATTTAAGAACAATTCACCGCTGTGCTTTCATGTGGTCCTGTCATGTGTTTTAAAGATAAGATTAATTCTTCATATCAGCAATCTGATTGTGGACTCGTGTATCTCATGCATGTTTTATAGCAGCCCTTTCTTCCAAACTGCTGCATCAAACCTTTTCTTTGGGAAAAAAAAATCTAAATTATTCATCTGTGTTTTGGTGCATTCCTCCTGCAGAATGAGAGAGAGAGAGAGGGGGAATGAATTGAGGGTTTTCCTTTTTTCTGAGGGTCCCAATTGGACTGCATTCTGATAGAGATGGGAGATTTTGAGGCCTGAGAGAAAGACAAAACGAGGCAAAATAATCTGAGAGTACTGGTCAAAGAAAGCCAAATGCTGTTTTGAATAGGTGAAGTGGCACGGTGCTGACGTCAGGTAATCCTTATTTTATTAATGTTAGCTCAAGAACTCTCATATTCTGACAAAACACCTTACATCTCACTCTCATCGTCCCTCTCTACCCGCTGGGATATTCCTTTGATTTAATAATAAAGGCAGAACCTCTGTGAATTGCGTCAGCCTGACCTGCTTAAGGAAACACACACACACACACACACACACACACACACACACACACTTGCAATGTCTCATTGTTACTGGTGCCACAAATGGCATTGCAGGTCCAGTGCATGTCATGCACAATATGCCAAAATTACATCTTTCAGCTTTTCTCAAAGGGAAGGTCATTTGTTTCAGGGCTGTTTTTGTCAAGGATGGTAACTGTAACTATAAAAGCTTAATGATCGTTCCAGTTATATGAGAATACAGAAATCCACACCACTGTTATAATTATACCAACACAGAGGAACAATATTGTTTGAATCATGTTGAAAAATATCCAACTGATAAATGATAAAAACATTGAGAGCCAATTAAAATCAATGCTACTTTAAAGAGATTGAATATTTAAACCAGCCCACATGAAAAAAAAAAAAATACTATAGTAATTTATAGTAAATACTATAGTGTTTTTGAACCATACTATAGTAAAGTGTATTATTCTGTATATATTATAGTATTTACAACACTTTGTTAATGAGTGCTGCAGCATACTCTAGTATTAACTATAGTGAACTGATAAACTGTAATAAATAGTGTAGTATACTTTAGTTTTTACTACAGTAAACTGTAGTGTATTGTAGTATAACATACCCTAGTTGCAGAAAACTTACAGTATTAGGTAAAGTCATTTGTTTATATTATTATAGTTGTTATATTACCACAGAAACTATAGAATTACCACAACATATGAATTCAAGTACTGTACTATAGTATAGTTCAAAAACACTATAGTATTTACTATAAATTACTATAGTATTTTTTTCATGTAGAGATCATAACCGCAGCACTCACTTAAAATAAACAGAATGTTATTGTTTGTTGGTGTGAATGCCCATATAGTTATGGTTATAGATATCATTCTTGTTGAGAACAGCTCTTTATTTTGCCCTACTATCATTGCTCTCTTGAATATTTCCTAATATTCACCATCATCCATGACAACTTTGTATATTTGACCGTTCATCCGGGTAACTGAAAGTGGTCTTGTCTCTCGACTTTGTTGTTGTTGTGTAGAAGCTTTAGGATCATCTTTTGGTAAATTTACTCCATGTCAGGGTCCTGATCACCCTATATGCATTTTTTTTTCAGTAATGACCAGCTGAATGTACACTATTACAACTTATTCTGGCCAAGAACCACATACTTAGACAGCAGGAGACTGTCTGCTTGAGATGTAAAGCATCGAATCACAGTTTTACTGCTTATTACACTATTATTACACTGTTATTATCATGTAATAATAGATGGATGACTTCAACTAGTGCTGCAGTTTGTGAACAGAGTCTGAATGAGGTTGTGACTAAGTTAAAATTGATATTGTGTCACTGTGCCATTGTAAAAATGTCTTATGTCTTTTTAATATCGTACTTATCAATAACTGGCGACAAGCCTAGTTGTTAAAAACACATCTCAACCCCCTTGTGTTCGGTTGTGTTCTGTTAAAACTGTTTTTGAACTCGAGTATGTGCCCTATGTGCCTGCTAAGACTGTATTTGGAAGCTCCTGAGGGAACAATACATCTAGTTTTTACCTGGACATTTCAGGATTATTTTGAGGAGAGATACCCACAAGTCTAGCCTACTAACTAGTCGCAACATAGACAGCCATTCATAACGGGCTGTCATGGCTAGGAGTGACTGAGCATTGACCTTTTAATCGCTGTTATAGACAAGACAATTAGGCAGAAGAGAGTGAGAGAGAGAGATAGTAGGTATTAATATAGGAGGAAAAGAACAGTATAGTGTCAAACAGATAAAACGGAATAGAGGATTGAGAGAGAGGGAATAATGCAGGAAAGTAGAGAGGATGGAGAAGGCAGGAAGATACTCTAACTAGGTCATTTCATTAAACTGTAAATGCAATACAACTATTTGACAGAGAACGTTATGTTTGTGCGATGGACTGTACATGATTTTATAATCGGCCTGCTTTGGCTTTGTGTGTGTGTGTGTGTGTGTCGGTACATATTGTCCCAGGGCACTGTCTATACATGCAAAGATCTCATCTCTCTCACCACACTTTTTCTGTATTTTTTTATCCATCTTGTCACTTTTCTTGTATTTTTTTGTAGTCTGAGCATGTCACTCCTCTTTTCTTATCTTACTGTGTACTCTTGTTTTTATTTTTCTTCTTATCATTCCATTTCTCATCTTGTTTTCTTTTCATTTGATTTCATCTTGTCTTATCTCATCCTCTTTATTCTTATCTCTTCTTGTTTCATCTCATCTGTTCTTTTCTCATTTTGTCTCATATATTGTCTCATCTTTTCCCATCTCTGTCCTATTCTTTCTTTTTGTCTCAACTCACCTTATCATTTTGTCTCGTCTTGTCTCATCTTATGTCCTTATCTTTTTTACTTTCTTTTCATTTTATCTCATCTTGTCTCATTTCTTCTCTTGTCTCATGTCATCTGTTCTTTTCTCATCTTTTGTCACCTCTTCTCATCTCTGCTCTCTTCTTCGTCTTATCTTATTTCTTTCTTTTTGTCTCATCATTTCAAATCATCCCTTTTTCATTTGGTCTCTTCTATTCTTAAGCCCTCAACTTCTCTTCTTACCATTTAATTTTGTCTCTTCTCTTCTCATTTTATCTCATCTTGTCTCATCTCTTGTCACATCTTCTTTATTCTTTTCTTCACTTGCCTCACCTCATATTTTCCCTTTTGCCCATTTTCTTTCATCATGCCTCACTTCATCTGGTCTCTTCTGTTGTCACCTCTTTTTCTTTTTTCTTGACTCATTTAATCACTTATTGAAGTCTCATCTTGTCTCATTTCATATGGTTTCTTAGATTCTTACCTTTTTTCTTTTCATTTTATTTTTATTTTCCTTATTTCATCATCTCTGTTGTTGTCTCTACCCTTTCTTGTCTTTCCCTGTCTATTCACATCTCTTGTCATTTTGTTTATCTTGTCTCATCCTGTTTCATCTCATCTGAACACTTTTTTTCTTCTCTTCTCTTCTCTTCTCTTCTCTTCTCTTCTCTTCTCTTCTCTTCTCTTCTCTTCTCTTCTCTTCTCTCCTCTTCTATTCTATTGCACTAATCACTCATAATGGGCCCTATGGACTCAACCAATTGAGTGTGATCAAGCATTTGCCTCAGACTCAGCTAATCAAATGCCATTGCCAGAGATCATAGGAAACCAGTTATCACCACTGGCATATATTTTCTTTTCGGCTGTCAGTAACAGCTTGACTTCAACCCTCACGCAGACAGACACGTAGATTTTGTTCTTGCAAAACAATTGCCAAAAAATACCCCCCGGTATAGGGCTTTTGCGAATCGCACTGAAAAACAGCGTGAATTTAGAATTGATCGCTAATACATTTGGCATTTCGTCTAACCGTTAAGTTCCCTGCCCACATCTGACTATATGCCTGCCACTCAGAAACACTCGCTGCTGGACAACCATTACATTTACACTGACTAGCTCATGTGAGACTGGCAGAGGGGCTGATGATAGAGAAAGACAGACGGAGGGAAAGAAAAGGAGGTGGCAGATGGAGCACAGAGACATTTGGAACTGGTTATTTTACGCTCCTAACCAATTTTTTAATCACTACGGTTAGTGTAATGCAGATTCCAGATCAACGTTGAAGAAAACCCTTTTTGAAGTGATGGGATCTGCATCTATTGTAGCAGGTACAGTTATAGGACATTAATGGGGTACCTCAGAATCGCAGGTGTTTGGTAAACAAATTACTTTGGCAATTAACGTAAGTGTTATGAATGATCATTGCCAAGTGTGCAAGGTGCAACACAAAATTTTGTCCTTTAATGAATCGGTGCCCTTGATCCTCTGATGTGTTTTTCTCGCGATTAAACTTTCATGAGCCGTAATAAACACAATGCATTTTTAAACAGGCAGATCTGGAAGACATTTGGGAAAGAGAGAGGGAGTGAGAAACTTGTGAAGGGAGGAGACATTTAAAGAGAAAGGAAGTAAATATGTTTTTTTTCTAGAATAGAGAGAATGAGAGAGAGATGGAGGGGTAGGAACAGATGGTGAAAAGAAAGAGCAATGACAAGAGGTTATTTTCAGATGAGTGTGACTCTTTAACAAAATGTGCCCATTGGGAGGAAAAATGGGCTTCTTAGAATTGCACATGCAACACTCACACTCAGAACCCTCGTTTAAACTAATCCACGTCCCTGGTGATTTTCTGCTTTCCCACCGCAGAACTAATTTATCAAAACAATGGTCCTCAAAAAGCCTCTGGTGTTGTCTCAGATAGAAAAAAAAAGACAGCTCATGAGTAGCACTGATGCAAAGCCTAACCCGGAATCGTTGAACTGTTTCAAAACTTGGCGTACCAAAGCCTAAAGTATGTTTCGCCGTTCTACATCTTTCTGCGCACTCTCCTCGTAATACAATTTTCGTCATCAGAAGTGTCCGTGGAAGTCAGCGCAACAGCGTAGGCGCAAGGTGAATGTTGAGACAGAACAGAAGAGTCAGGTAGGTTGTATCGAACTTGTCCATTCGCACTTATCCACGGTTAAGTATACTTTGAAAGCTGTGCGCGAGATGGAAAGGAACACATAAAGTTAAATATACCCGAGCCTTAAATGGGATAAATCACTCAGACCAGACAAGTCCAGTTTACTGTATAACCTTTTCAAAATTGTACCATTGTTCATTACCATGGTAAAGCTGTTGAAGGACAATTTGTCGGTAGTTTATGTTAATGAAAAATGTGTACTCTTTCGCCACGTTACCCGCACCTCATTTGCATATACAGGGAATATCTGGATGCAGGTAATAATTACATATACTACCAACATTGTAGCAATTCAAGTTGTTCTTTAAGTGGACCACTTAGTATGTCCACTCGGTTGTTTCACTTATCTCTTGGTTCTTCAGAATTTATAAATTATCCAAAGAAGACTCTTCTTTAGTATGCCCAGGTTCATTCACAAAAGATGTACTTGTGTCCATTTTTTGCTTATGTTGACATAAATAATATTAAGACAAAGATGGACGCTCTTGAGAGAGATAAAGTTATAGTACCAGGCCAGCGTAGAGTCTTCTTAACGGCACTTCTTTAGTTGTTATTCTTGTATGGATACGAGATACGAGGGGTGTTGGGCATCCTGGACAACAGCAGGCTTCTCAATGCTAGCCAGCACCAGGCTAACAGCACTAGCTCTGGCCCAAAAACAACATGAGCTGTCAGAAAGGGTTATCACAGCCTAGTGAATCAGACGGGAGGAGGGAGGGACAAGGGGAAGGAGGAGGGAGTCGGTGAGGGTGGATGGGTGGGAGTGTTACTGCGAGAGAGAGACTGAGAGGATTCAGACGCTAGAGAAAGGGCCAGCGTACACCCGCCACAACTGAAAGCACAAGGATCGTGTGCGTGTGTAGTGCGTGCTTGCGTTCGGAGTAACGGCGATGTTGGAGCACTCGTCTGAGCTGGGCTTTGTGCCGAGTGTGTGTGTGGACAGCATGCGATACCCATCCACCGCGAACAGCGCTGTCTCCATGAGGAGCACAGAAGAACTGCTGCTGAGGTAAAGCTGTCCCTGGACAGCACACAAAGACATGCATGCACACACATACACACGGATCCAGCTAGCTCCGAAAGGTTTGCCGTTCATAGCTGCAGGCATGCGGCGAGCCGTTTCAGGAATGTTTGGTTGACGGCAGCCCTGCAGTTTTGTTGGCGCGGTTCGTTGACATGCCGTTTGTAGGCCGTTTGAGCGGTGCATGCATGCAGTTGTGTTTTTGTCAAATTGCAGGACCCTGCCTGCGCTATACCGCCTGCACTTGTCTTGCCAGCCATAAAAATGTGCAGCTTGCAACATTCCCCTCTCTTGTTTCTCTTCTCTACGGTTTGTTCAGAGCCTCTTAAAAGACTGAAGAGTTGATACAGCTATAGAGAAGTGTTTGAAGATCCACGTGCATGCACGCAGGATAATGCGCGTGTGTGCAAGGAAGACAGAGTGACAGAAAGAGACATTGCATCCTTGATAATAAAATTGTGCTCACTTATTGCAGTCGCCCTTTTGCACTTATTGCAGGCGCATTTCCGCGGTCCTAATCTATATTAATGCACCGTGTAAAGTGTGAGAGTATATTTGCATGCATTTAAGTGTGCAAACACACTTGCGAGGACCTAAATTCGGAGTTTGTTTGAATGTAATAATCGCATTAAACAAAGAGAGGGACGTCCAGGAGGGGTTAAGCCATGTCTGCTTTTGTTTGCACGCCTCTCTGACGATTGGATTTAGAAGGGTGGGGGGGGGTCTGGAGAGGAACGGAGGAGAGATGAAGGGAGGGTAGCGCTGAAAGCATTCTCAACAATGGGACGCCTCGACAATGTGGCTGTCACTCACTTCGTAGCTTGTTTTCTACCTCTCCTCTCGGTCTCTGTCTCTCTGGCCATTTTTTAAAAGTGGAGAAGGGTGCTAATCAGGCCGTGTCGGGTTGGTTTTTTTCCCAGGGTTATGGGTGGTTAATAACGCAGGCGTTTAATGTGCAGAGTGTAATGGGGTGTGAGGGCATTAGTTGGGCCAGAGAGGCAGCCATGTTGGTTTAAAGAGTGGATTTATGGCCTTTTACTCATTCATTGTGCTTGTGCTCAATGGCTTTTAAAATAGCCCCCAAGGAACATGAATCTCTCCAATGACTGCGGTCAGGTCTTCTGGTGTAATGCACGTACACACACACACACCTTGGCCATAACTCAACCTCCTCCAATAAAGAAATGTCAAATGGTACTGTGATGTACAGGTTCGTAACCATCACACACACATGTGCATAGGCAAGCTCATTAGAGAAATATGACCATATGTTAACAAACGTACCCTAGTGCGACTGGGGCTAAATCTATGGTCTTGAAAACGCTTAACGTTATTTGATGAAAAAATGATATATGGTGCTACACAAAGGGCCACATACATGGGAAAATGGTACATGCCGGGACTGTAAATAAATCTATTGCACGTGCCCCTGGCAGTTGATGTAATGCTTCGTTCACTGAGGACTCACATCGATTTATGCCGCTGTACCTAACTTCAATCCATCTGATGGAGAATATACTGTAATTATAACTAGGAATGCAATATTTTATTTAAGATTGATCGTTAGGTGTAATATTACAGATATCGAACATCTCTGAAATGTCTTTTGTGGTGCTATTTATGTTCCGAAACCTAGTGGGCTGCCTACCTAGACATCAATTTGCACATCACAGTTTTAAAACCAAGTGAGCTGCCTACCTAGACATCATTTTAGTCATCATAGGCATGTTCAAATGTTCATTTATGATGCCTAAAAATGTTGTGTAGGTAGGCAACTCATGAGATTATCAAGTGTTGCCTGTGTGAGGGTTCTTTTGAAGACTTTAGCTGACAAGGCTATTTAAATGCTTTAGCTAAGGCTGAATGTGATTCTCAGAGGAAGTTGAAGGGTTAAGCAATCACAGATGACACCAGGTCAGTTTGCGCTTCACGGGCCATCATAAAAGCTTACACTTTCTTCCTAAATCCGCTCGTACAGCACTGCCGACTTTCCGCAATAAACACTGGAGTTTGTACTCTGCAATTAGTGGCTTGGAAAGCCTTTCATTGTGGTAAAACAAGGCGATGGCGGTTGTGTCTGTGTGTGGCTGTGGCGACGGGCTGCTGTCACTATGCATTCTGGGATATGTGCACAAGTGTGTTGCAGAAATGGGTGGTTTTGTGTTATAGGAGAATGACCTGTCCCTAGGTGCCCACCGTCGAGCTGTGGCTCAGTGAAGCTGTGCGAGTTTCAAATGAAAATAAATGAGAAGCAGTGACCAGCACTCTCAGGGTCCCGCTTTAATGAGGGGAACGGGGGGAGGGAAGTTGAAACAAAGGAAGGGGGTGAGATGGATAGAGAAAGGAAAGGGGAAAAAGACTCCTTAATGAATGTAGGTCTTGGGGAGAAATGGCAAATTTATTTAAACTCCAATTTCGCTACCCAAGACCTGTTCAATTAAACCAGTAAGGTTCATTGCACTTGGTAAAAATCACTCTGAAGTTGGCATTCTGGGATAGCGGGAGGCAAAAATGGGCCTGTACTTAGAATGTTAGGTGGTTTTATGATTTAGGAGGCAATGTTACAGAGCAGAGTAGCTTGTGAATTTAATATTTGGGGAGTGTAGAGCGACTGGAATGCGATACGATATGCTGTTGGTGTCATAATAGCATTACTGCTGGTTGGCATGGTGATGATATAAACAACAGGGGTCAAGTTGATGTAGTAGATTAGACAGGCTAGTGATCCCAGATTACACTGATAAGTTTACACATATGTACTAGCAAACCACAGCACTCAAGAGGGTGATAGTTACCGTTAAATGTGGCATTAAACAGCACCTGTTATTATTCAGATAACATGTAGCATGTTGACAGTTCAATGCACTGTTTACTCAAGAAACTGGCCATAATACTGTACCAATGCAAAGACTTGTGGCTTCCATTGAACTCGAAAGTTGAATTTTGAAGAATAACCTGGCTGTTCTTTTCTATATATTGAAAGTAAACAAGGACTGAGGCTTTCAAGCTTTAATACAGAAGGGAAAGCATCATTTAAATATCATGTACTGTTGTGCACTAGTTTTCCAAAGCCATACAATAGCTTTATGCGAGTATGTCCATGCACAAAAGAATGGCCACCATATGTTTTAAAGAAACCAATCTAGTAGGTTTTCCAGGGCTAATCAACATAAATAATTATTTTGGACATTATTTTCACTGAGTGGTAATGTTCCAGCCCAATCTCATGGCAACTGGTACACAATTTACGAGGTGACTAATTTGTACAAATTCGTACGACCTCATTCTTATGAATACATATGATTTGAGAAAAATCGTATGTATTTTACGAGGTGGCAAATACGTAGGAATTTGTACAAAGGACCACGCCCCTAAACCTACTCCTCACAGAAATCATACAAAATCATACAAGTGAGATTGTACAAATTTGTATGAATTAGCCACCACGTAAAATACGTACGAATTGGTCATGAGATAGCATTGAATGTTCACCTCACACATTCAGTTTGGATTAGAGTACATCAAATCTGCTCTGGCTGTCACATACAGTCTATCTGCAAAAGTTCAAATATTTCGATGTACCAGAAGCTCAAATCAGAAAGCAAAAAGCTGCATACGTATACATTATAGTTAGAACAGTTCCTGTACTACTCTTCATCAGAAGTAAATGACTTCCAGTCTGCTGTTTCCTGGAGACAGTGAAAAGATAGCTTTCACTAGCACTAAACAATGAACTAGCATTCCGCAATCTGTGGTTTGGCACATAGAACATTGTGCATATGGTTTAGTTCTTCTGATGTGTAATGACAAATTCATTACATCATCTGTGTATATATGTGAATGTTTATCTGAGAACAGTTTGTGACCTGAGGTGAATTAACTATAGTTTGCAACATAGCGGAACTGAGAGTATGTCTGTGTATGTGTGCGCTTTCACCCAAATGAGCACGCTCATTGCTTTGCATAATCCATGAGTTAATCAAATATTCATGAGCCCAAACAGACTCTTCTGACAGATCAACAGCCCGTCTGTCCGTCTATATGCACGCATGCACAAGGCTATATGCTAAGGCTGATGTATATACTGTGCAACAATAGAAAGACGTCAAAACGTAGAGATTTTGCTATACCGTCATATATATTTGCATTTTTCTCAGGGGATGTTATTTACACGTAGGAGGGACTTAGGTTGTTTATGTGGTCAAGCATGGTGCAACTTTCGGCATGAATTTAACTGATATGTGGTGCGCATATACTGATTATTTTGAATACTGCTCATCCAATCAGAATTTAGAATTGGAACTATAAGTGCTAAAGTATCATATCTACAAACCCAGACTCATTTATTACGTTGCTTCTTGCAAGTTTTGCGACACTTTCAAAGTGAAATGTCGAGTGATTGGTGCTAGCAGCACATTCAGTTTTATGCAAAATGGATGAACATGAATATGGCAATGTTTTATTATTTATGTTGGTTGTTGTATGTATTGCGGCAGTTTGATACTATCTGGTGAGTGTCACTAAAAGGTTAATGCCTTCTGAAAATATTGTATCACCCACACTAAACTTGACTCTAAACTTAACCGATGTGTTAACAAAAAGACAATGTGAGATAAAAACGCATTTGCTGAAGCAGCCATGCTGTTTTAGCTTGCTTACAAGTCTTGAAATCTTTTATCATAACTTGTGCTGTGCCCCACATTGCAAATGAACCACCTGTACCAGGTGAGCTACCAAGCAAGTTTACTATGTAACTGGATACATATTTGGTTGCATATGTAAACATTTAATAATTATGCACTATGGTAAAAGTGTTTTGTATGATATGTGATTACATATAGGTACATTTTTGGAGTTTTGCAAAAATGTAAGTAGAGCACATTTTTTCAAATATGCCTATGGTGACTTATAAAGCCTTGCTTTTTAAATGTGCGATAGCAGTTCTGGATCTTATGCTGAGCCTAGTTGCTTAATTAGACACACCCCCTTATTCTAAAAATCCACCCTACAAAAATACCATTGAGACCAACGATGGAAAAGGAGAGCATTTGTCATTTTAAGTTTACGAATGGCCCTCACGAGTTCCTTCATTTCCAGCCGCTATGCTTCCTTGATTTTTTAAGACAACCCCTAATACATGTAGTCTTTTTTCCCGCCACATATCTGCCATCTTTAACGTGTTCTCCTTCTTCTTATCCCCCATCTATCTACCTTCCCTGCCCCCACCCCTTTCTCTTTCTCTCTCTCTCCATTCGGTTTGAACTCCTGGTGTACTATTTTTGTCCTCGTGCATTGCAGCCTGCCGGGCCTGCCTTTCTCTCTCTCTCTCTTTCTCTCTTGCCTCCTTGCTCTCCTCCTACGTGGTCAATCAATACGTGTTATAGGCCAGCTGGGTCCAGACCCAAGGGGTAGAGGTGTAGAGAGAGAGAGAGAAGGTGTGAGAAAGAGAGAGAGAACACAAAGAACAAGGTCCCCAAGAAAATGAGGCAGAACAGGGGCGTAACTAGGATGCAAGGACATTGGGAGCTCAGCCCAAGGCATTTATGCCAAAATAAAAACGATTTTCTGTAGGTTATCAATGTAATACATCATGATATGAATCATAAGAGACAAGATAAACTATATACATAATATTTTAAACCTTCAGATATGTAACGTAAAGATGCGTGAAGGTATTGTGCCTGACGATTCAAAAATTTTGTTTTACAAAATATATCGCAAATCTAGTTTTCCTGAACCGACTGACAATGGCTGCCTGAAATGTGAATATAGTTTTCCCTCACGTAATCCTCTGGTGTGTGTTTATAGTGAAAAAATGTAGGTTATCCATATTGCCACTTACTGCGTATGTTTGCAATGGTCTACTGTTATTAAAATTACTGCCAGCAACTCTCTACTCACAATAATGCAAGGCAACAGTTACGCACTAAGCAGGTTCAGGGCAAGAGAACGTATTCAGGCTACACCCCCGAAACCCCTGGGGAGAAGGTGAGAAAAGAAGAACAAAAAAAATGACAATAAAAGAACAGAGAGAGGTAAAAGGGTAATAATAACAACTGCAGGAGGAAGAACAGGGAAACCTTTGACCATGAGAGTGTGAGAGAGAGTGAGAGACAGCGAGGAAGAGGGGAGCCCATATGAAAGACGTCTTGTGGCTAAATTCCATTATCTTCAGTGAGAGAGAATTATATCAGCCCTTAAGTGCTTTCATCAGACTTCTTAACCCCAAGAGAAGGACACAGAAGAGAAAGCCAGAAAGATTGAAAGATGTTCAGGGGGCGACATGAAGGTCTGTGGCGTGAGTTCTTGTTCCGAACTGCTTAAGCCGCTTAATACCACACGTAAATTGTCCCCACTACCTGCCAGATATCAGTAAAATGGGTATCCAGAGAAATCACTACTATCCCTGTTGCCCCTTTTCCACAGTCAGGGTGCCAGAGATCTATCCTGGTGTGTTTCTGCTACAGTTTTGGGACAGAAAATTGGCTCTGCGTTTGTCCCTAAAATCTGCTGTATTTTAGCTCCTTAAAACTAAGTAAGATTTATAGTAAGACTATAAACAAAGTGTGCTATGCTCTGTTTACTTCTGCGCAGGTTATCTAGTAATGTGCTTAGTTCCGTCAATGTTTTATTCTCAAGTCAGTTTGGGTTTACTTACATCGGGTTAGCTGCCATGTCTTCAGAGGGCTTAGTTTTGGAGAAAAGGAGTGCAACTGAGAAGCTAGCTGAGTAGCTAAAAGGCTTGAAAAATATTTGTACAGTATGGAAATGTACCTTATTAAGTAAAAATATTCTGTCTATTGCACACATACAACGAGAATGCTTGTGTTAGCATTGTGTGTTAGAAGTCTACAATGCGTCCTTTCCTTCATGTTCACCCCTATTTCTTTCGTCTAAGCTTTGGCTGTCTTCGGGTTTACTGCTAAATTTTCTCTCCAAACAGAAGCCCATTTAGTGAATTCATCATCTCCATAACATGCGTAACAGCAATGCCGAGCGTTCGTAAATTGCTTCTTTATTGCACAATCCATTATGTAATGGTATATTTGCTCAAGGTAGTAGATATCGCATTGTGCGAGAACAGCGGAATGTTTATAAACCTGTCCAGAACTCACAATGTATTTATTTTTCTTTGTTCACCCTAAAATTGATTTTTTTTGTGTGTGTGTGTAATTGATGAACAAATTGATATTTTAGGGCAGTGGACTGTATAAGTACTCATATTTTGTATTGGCGGTTTTAGGCCTACATATATTGACTTAATGTAATGTTGGAGATTATTGTATATTACCTACTTATTTATTTATTTGTGAGTCACCTTTGCTCAACTGTCCAAGCTGGAGGTGGTATTTACAAGTGTTTCTTAGAGGCAAAGATGACCCCAGCGGCTCAGTTTGCGTATTATAATAATTTGTGTAAAATCATTACAGAAATCTTGGCCTATATCTAAACTGTCTCTAAGGATCTGGCTCTAGGGTTAGTTTTGTTTTCTGTTTTCTCATAAATGTTACAGTAAGAAGGAAATATTGATTGTGCATCCTTGCATACACAAACACCTCCCTTGAACGCATGCAAATACTAGCACGTTGCTGGCTACAGGTCATAACAGACCACAACACGTGTTTTGTTTATCGCAATTCGCCAAAACTATTTTCTACGGGTTTAATTTGGCTGATTGTTGCACTTTAATTCTATGCAACTGCTTTTTAATGACAGCTGAAATCCTTCATTGCACTTGGTCTGTAAAGACAAGCATGGCCCATTATGGATTTTAGTTTTGTTTTGAAGCTTTTGGCTGAATATGTTGTTATCTAATTACCATGGACAATTTAAAAGCATAAACTGCAAAGCAATGCATTTTTCTAATGGTTCCTTATTCAGGCTGTGCATCCCCAGATCTTTTTATTTTACTTGGTTATGTGCTACAGAATGTGAGGCACAACGTCTTCTTCTTCCCAATCATTTGTGTATGTATATATATATATATATATATATATATATATATATATATATGCATTAAGCATGAGTGTGTTTCCCATGACCTAGTTCCTGCACGTGCTCTGTAGAGCCGCGGCTCGAGACCCCCTTCCCCTGGGGGCACGCGAGGGGAAAACAAAAAGAAAACGCGCTCTTTCATACGCATGAACGGATGAGCGCAGTAAAATGGGAATGCGCCTTGTATTGCATTCATCATTCGATGCAATAAATACACTGATGCAATAAATCTTCAATACCTAGAGGTTCTTTTATCATCTCTCAACCTCATTTCGGTCTACAACTCTTTATACTATGGTAATCTCAATAATTAGGAATAATACATGTTTCTGCAAGGTTGCTTTTTATATACAAGGTAGTTTTTCCTCAAAGATGAAAAATACAGGGTTGTTTGTAAACAATTGTGTTTTTCTTTCTTTTGTTGAACACAAAGTAAATATTATGCCCATTTTGAATTATTAGTTAGGATACTGGAGATGTTTAAAGGGGTAGTTCACCCAAAAATGAAAATTCTGTCATCATTTACTTACCCAAAAGTTGTTCCAAACCTGTATGAGTTTCATTATTCCGTTAAAACAAACAATATATATATATATATATATATATATATATATATATATATATAGGTTTGGAACAGAATTTTATTTTTTGGGTGAACTATCCCTTTAACTAATGAAATAACATTATATATTGGTGTGTTGTGTTTGAATATATGTGACCCTGACCCACAAAACCAGTCTTAAGTAGCATGGGTATATTTGTAGCAATAGCTAAAAATACATTGTATGGGTCGAAATTATCATTTTTTTTTTCTTTTATGCCAAAAATCATTAGGATATTAAGTAAAGATCATGTTCAATGAAGATATTTTGTAAATCTTCACCGTAAATATATTAAAAACCTAATTTTTGATTAATAATATGCATTGCTAAGAACTTCTTTTGGACAACTTTAAAGGCCGTTTTCTCAATATTTTGATTTTTTTGCACCCTCAGATTCCAGATTTTCAAATAGTTGTCTCGGCCAAATATTGTCCTATCCTTACAAAAAAATGACCCTTATGACTGGTTTTGTGGTCCAGGGTCACATATGTAAATGTGATTTTACAGCTATTGTGGGCTGTAATGTTTTCACCAGCTTTTTGGACCTATACAGTTCCAGTCCCCATCCACTTCCGTTGTATGGATAAGAGCTGCATGAACATTCTTCAAAAAATCTATTTTTGTTGTTTCTTAAAACAGAAGAAGGTCTTTTTGTTTCTGGATACTTCTTTCTTTAATTTCTATAAAGCCGACCGGCTGATATGGCTCAGAGATGCATTGGTTAAAAACTCGCTGCAGCAGCAGCTCGAGCAGCCACGCCTCTCCCTTCCCGGTGCTTGACGCTCCGGAGCGCTAGTTGTCTGTGAGAAGAAGGGGTTTTTTGAAGGGACTGTTGAGGAAAAAAAACAACAAAAAAAAAAAACACTTTAATGGGTGAACGGAAAAGAATGTGACAAGCGCATTGAGTGTGTGCGTGTCCAGTGCCGCTCGCGCTGCTGCACCTGTCCCTCTCCGTCTCGCGCGCCCAAACTCGGCAGGCAGGCTCGCGCGGAAGGCGGGCGTTATCCAGTCAGCGGCGCACAACACGGTCAGCCTGAACATGACTTCGTCCTACAATCTGGATTTTCTACCCGAGATGATGGTGGAGGGACGATTGTTGAGCGCCGGAGAAAGGATGTAAGCGTTTAGCTGTTTATCTCATTGCTTCCTCAGCTGTCTTCTGTCATCTTGTTCGGCGCAAGCGTGTTGACAAATAGGGCACGCGGTGGTGTGTTTGCGCTGCGCGTTGTGTTATGAGCGATCAGATAACGGGGCTGATGGTGCTAATGTTGTTTTTGCATTTAACTGCATTTATTGTGTCGCTGCTCAAACGCATCCGGGAAATAAACACGTCGGGTTTAGTGCTCCGTCATCGGACAGTCCTGATCATGTCTCAGAGTTTGGTTATATTACGTAGACTGATCTGCAGTGCATGGGCGAAATTGTAGCAGTGAATAGTCAATGTATTATTGCGAGAAGAGCAGTTGAATGTAATAGCCCACTGATATCACATCTGATTAAAAGAGCGTGCAATATAAAGAACTTGGGATACTTTGTTACTCACTAAACTGAACGTTTGGCTTTTGGGGGTAGATTCGATCGTAGGACAGAACACAATTTCAGTTGATTTGCTTGTTTAGGACTCATTCATATTTTATCAGGATCAACTTTACGCACATCCATCCATATATATATATATATATATATATATATATATATATATATATATATATATATATATATACAGCAGGCCATTTGTGTATTGTAATGTAATCATTTATCAGTTTGGGAGAAAATATTGTAAATGGTGCCTTAGTATAGTTTTTCCCTCCTTTATATAATAGTTCATGCATCAGAGCCATAAATAATTGCTTTACATTGAACGCATATGATCCGCAGCGCAGTGTCAGCTCATGCATGAATAGAAGACATGTGACTGAAATGGCTCGAGCTCAGTGTTGAAAACATGCGCCGCTCAGTCTCTGCTTTTAAACCATCGGAATGCGCAGTGACCGACTCCCCTTCTCTCTCACCCCTCTCTCTCTGTATCTGGGTTGTTTCAAATTTGATTTGTTACGTGGCATGTGTTGCCAAAATCAGATTAGAGCACGCGCAGGACACGTAATTCACTTAAAGTGCAGTGTTGCGGGGCGCGAGGGATAGTTTGATGCAGCGCGAGCTCTTCACAGACGCTGCCGCTGTCCCACTTACGTCCGCTCGCCTTTAACTACCAACGGTTGATGAGCGCTTGTTTTGTGGTGAGAATTTCGCCCCGTTCTCTCCTTTTAGTCCACATTTTCCTCACTATTTCCATCCACAGGCTATTTACAGCTGATATAGTGTGTGACCGTCTGCTATTTGTTTATGTCTAACGACACTTTTGGGAACAATTTGAGACAGAACGTTCTCAGAGAAAAAAAAAAAAAAAACACCCGCGAAATTACAAACAGTATATGAAGAGACTAAATAATGACTTCGCTCTCTTATAAAGATTCCAACATACTTTGGAATTTGAGCTGGGGTTACTTTGTTGTAATTAGCTTAATTTAAAGACAGAAACCAATATTGATCAATTTATAGACTACTTCTTAAGAAATGCTCCTAGTTTTATTGACACTTCATGTTTAAATGTAGTTATATTAACACAATCTCAATTTAAATGCTAAAAAACAATATAAATACACATGTATAGCATTAAATAGACATGTTCTTTTTGTTAAGCTACAAAAATAACTTAGGAGGTCCTAATGGTTCAGAACGACTATTTGAAAGTCAGTTGGACTTCATCTGTCTATCTATCTATCTATCTATCTATAGATAGATAGATAGATAGATAGATGTGTGCTTTATCAGAACTTGTTGGTTAAAATCTTGCACCAGGCCTCATCTGTTTATTTCTTTCTGTTATGATGAGTAATATTTGAATAGGCCTTGTTCATTTTTCCAGCTATACCGTGTGATTGCTATCAAAAGGTCTTCAGAATGCATGTTCTGTGTGTTTTTTTTATTTTTTATTATTCACTCATGAATGTTTCTCTTTGTGTAGGGGCCTTTCCGATGCTTTCAGCTCCCAGGTTTATTCATTTGTATTCCTGCTGTCCCCATATGCCTCTTTTCTCACATCAAGTCTTGTAGGTGAATTCGCTGACGGGCGAGTTCACCATAAGCATGGACTAGCACTTCTGTGACAAGGTGTTGCTATCAGTCTCCCATTACACACACACGTAAGAAGGTGGACGGGCAGCATCCAGCTGGCCCGTGTTCCAGTGAGTGAATACTTGCTAATCTCTCTCTTCACTACGTGATAAGCCGCTCACCTCTCTGCCAGAAAAACATTACACACACTCGAGTGAGAATATAAAACACCTGTCCTTTAAATCCCCAACTGCGCAGTCTACATTTCTGCCTGTCGTAAGCCACTTCAACTGCCAACGTTGTTGTTGATTCTGGATTCTAGCTTTTTGTTTTGCAGTAAAGTGAAGTCATTTGACAGGCGAACTTAATTTTAGATCTGAGAACACTCCAGCGGTCCTCCAGGACACAAAGAAGCTCTTATTGTGTGAGAGAGAGGGGCTGATCAGAGTTCCGGTGTGGGGTTCACTGAACTTGTTTTCCATCCCACTGGAGGATGTGTTGGAGGATCGGTGGGAGGGGACGTTGGTGATTCAGTTATATTTTTTGCAAATATGATGCAAATTGAAGCAAATTTCTGAAAATAACTAGATTTTTTTTCATTTCTCACTCATCCAAAACTCACTGCCTCAACTTTATAGTTTACAATAGGGACGTTGTATCTCACAATTGGCTATTATCTTTATCTTACAACTACTTTTTGGTCAATGCGGAAAGGGGCTTCCATACAGAAAGTCTTTTTCAAGAATGAAAATAAAAAATAAATGACACAAATAAGCACAAAAAGAAGTTTGTGTCAAGTTAATGTAAGTTATAATTTAGTTTTATATGTGGGAAAATTACATCGCTAGTAGTTGATTTGATTTCTGAAACACTTTTATTGTTTGGCATGATTGAGTTTCTTTTGTTTTCTTTTCAGCAGATAAGACTTTTTTTCACAATTATCTTCACAAAACTCTGGGAAGTCTGTAACCTTTGACTCATGACCTGTTTGAGTGCTTCCTCACATCTGCTCTTAACCTAGAGCATGAGACATAAACGGAAGGGAAGGAAGATAGGAAAGACAGAGGGAGGGCAGAGATGCCTCCAGCACTTACAGGGAGCAGTTTCATTCCAGAAATCGCTGGAAGATAAAGGGATGATTAACGAGTGTGAGGAGCTGTGGCACACACACGCACAAACAGCCAACCCTAAAGTCATTGTGTAATCAAAATTGACCCTATTTACTTTCTTAATACGCGTTCCTGGTCTTATTGTGCATGATTCATTGGTGCATGTTATTAATATGTTTGTCTTCGTAATCTTTCATCAAAATGCAATAACTTCTTTAACGGCTGACATGCCAGTCAAAAAGCCTCATCGAATGTGGGTCCCATTGGTGTTTTAGACAGAGAGTCTTATAGACGTCCAGAAAGTGAATGCATGAGACTAGCTTTTTAAACTGAAGGCCAATGTTTTTCTTTCAGCCCTATACAGTTGTGATGTGTATTTGTATGTGCAAGAGGTACTGCATCACTCATGTCTGGCCCATATGTGTGAAAGTGATGGATGAGGAGACTATTGAGGATGTTGTGGCCACGGAAACACAATTTTTCCATATTAGCACCTCTGCCTCCTTCCTCAAGTCTGTATTGCAGAATCTGTTTGGATTTACAATTGCTAATGTTAACAACAAAACAGAAAGTGCATTGGCATCCCTTTTAAAAGAATATTGTATTTAGTTCTGTTTATTTCGCTATTCAGTGCATGATTATGTAGTTGCATTTTATGATTTGCATTTTACTTTTGCTTTTTAAGACCCAATCAGAACAGATCTGCGACCCACCAGTTACAAAGCTCTTATTTAGAGTACTAAATTTATTTATTTATTTTTTTGTCTGTATCTTTATTTGCAGACTACTTTGTCGCTATTTCTCTCATTTACTCGGTCTCTTCATCTTACGCACACTCCACTCTCTGATTGCACTGAGAGACAAGCATGTTTCACTTTCTGTCTATGGTCACGCGTGCACTCGTGACGATGGCTTTCAGCTGCTGAAAAGCTGACTACAGTCAAGGCAGGAGTGTTTGTCTAGAGTTCTTTATACCTGACGAACAACATTCTCCCCTGTGGCCTTGGAACCATAGAAATCTCTTGCTTCCTCTCTCTCTCTCACACATGCACAAACTGGAATCAGACATGTATATTGGCCTTTCAAAAAATAAAAAATAAATAAATAAAAATCCAGTTGCAACAGAGACACTTTTTTTTTGGTCAATTCAATTTCAGTCGTTCCACAGAGTCTGTTCCAATCTCTCCTATTTGATCATATAGGCCTATTCTGCATTTTTTTTGCTGTTATAAACAGATAGTTCAGACTCTGATATCTGATTGAATGATCTGCTTTGAGTTGTTGTAAATTAGATGATATTCACTCATACGACAGCAATAGTTTAATGCAGTTTTACTCATTTATTTATTAAAATTAATTTTGCTTATTGAACACATTAAATTATTATTATTATTGTTATTATTAATGTACCAAGTGTATGTGTTTGCAAACAACATACAATAACATACAATTAAGCTAATGAACTAAATTGCTAACGCAAGCATCAGGCATGGTCACATTTACCAAAATTTTGTGGATGAATTCCAGTCATTTCATTGGGAACACATGCAAATAGGGGTGGGGTGCGATACCATTTTTCAGAACCGATCCTCATCCGGTACCAAAATTTCTGAGTATCGGACGATACCGATATCAATCCGATACCAGTGCACTTTTTTTTTTAAAAATCGGTTCATAATTTCAATACCACAATGTGGCTTTCGTGGGGCTTAACAATAACACGGAATAGTATATGCACAATATCGGATTTGGTTTGGTCTCGTTTGACCGATACCCTGATCCGGCAGAAAATGGCAGTATCGGAGTGATACCCATACTGAATATCGGATCAGCGCACCTCTACATGCTGTCTATCAGAAATTTTGCTTATCAGTGAAATTGATTGGTGTGTGAACGGTGCTATTATTGTTCATAACCGGGGTTAGTGATTTCAACAAACCAATAACCCTAAGTGGTTTGGTAGATAAATCGTTCTGCAGTGTTTGTGACATGACACGCCTGCTTAGGCTAAATAGCTAAGGGTGTTGTTATCCATTACATAAAGTGGTAAAATTACTTATTCCATAATTAATTGGAAATGGGAAATACGTAGGAAATGCTTTCAAGCACTGTTAGCTTTATAGCCGATCATGCAGAATACAATACTCATTTAAAGTTGATTTGGTGGCTGGAATGATCAGCAATCTGGACTTGCTTGTGTGCGCTGATGTCTCTTGCATTCGATCGTTCTTTTGTTTTCCCTTTCGATTCTTCTCTTTCCCAATCCCCCCCAACCCAGTTCTCTCTGTAAGTGATGTGAGATCCCTGTCCAATATTTATTCACTCCATCTGCGTGGCTGCATTTGCCAAAGTCAAGGATTACCTCAATGAGTCTCCGTGGACCTTTTCCCTCTGTCTTTCCCTGCATTTCCCCTGCCTTCCTTTTCCTTGCTCACTCTGCCACTTCATGTTTTTCCCTTTACCGTTTTTTCTATCCTCAATCTTCCATAATCTTTACATCCTCTCTGCTTCCTTTCATACCAAACGTCGTCATGTCTTCCCTCTCTCTCCCTCTCTTTCTCTCTCTCGCTCTCAAATGTTTTACTTGTTTGATTGGGCTCTTCAGAAGGAGAGCTCATTATTTGCAGCTAGAGGGAGCGGAATGCAGGATTATGGGAAACATTTGAGGACTTATTTCTGCTGCCTGTTTAAAAGGCAACCATCACTGCGCTAAAAGTCACACAAATACACTTACACACACAGACAGGGACTCAACAACTTGGCAGCCCTCAGCAAAAGCCTTCCAGCTCGACTCTTGCTTTCTAACACGCTAATCCACACCTCGCACCTGTGTGTAAATGTGCGTGGGTTTGTTGGTGTCCAATCCCTTTATGTGGGCTTGTCCTATTTCTCATCAAAAGTATGCTAATAGCATCAGAGGGTTCACTGACTGTCTGATGTATACTGAACACAAAACAAGTACTTACTCAAAATGGCAAGCTTCAGTCTGATTAGCTCAGACACTTTGTTGGCCAATTTTGAGTGTCGTTGAGCATCTGTCGGCCCATTTTTTGTGGATATCTTCTGCACTGTTTGTATATGCGTAGTTCTAGGTCTTCTAGTGACTACTGCCACCTGATGGTATGGAGAGTAGTTTCTCCCATGCTGGTGAAGAAGACACCTGCTATTTGGACATTGGCTTTGGTTTTGCGTTTAAGCGCAGCCTTTTGGTCCAGATGCAGATGACCATAGTTTGCTTTTGTTGTAGCTGCTTTTTTGATGTCAGTTTGGTGTGTCTGGACTGTCAGTTGGAATTATTCCATCTGGTGATTCCTGAGTCTTTTTACCAAATCACAAGTCATTTTTTTGTGAATCAGGCTACCCTGACAAAACTGACTAAATAGCAGCCAAAATAAAACATCCAGTGTTTAATATACACATTATGTGGAGTGGGAGTTTGTACGATTGAGATTTACCCATAAATCATGGGTGCCCATTCCTGCTCCTGGAGGGCCCATGTCCTGTAGAGGTTAGCTCCAATATAAATAAAATAAAACTAGCCCAATTACTATTAAAACTAGCCTAAAACTAGCCCAATTAAGTTTTTTCCAAGATTGTCCCATCCATTGGGGGTCCCCTCCATCGAAATGGCATTCTGGGGCTTTGGGGGTTGCTTTAACCCACAAACTAAAAACAACACATGGTAACAGTAAATAAGTAGCCCAGTTCCACGAGAAAACCAAATGGCAACATTATCTTTCAACTTGCTACAACACACCTGTCTGGAAGTTTCTAGAGTTCCTAAAAACCTTACTTAGCTGGTTCATGTGTGTTTAATTAGGGTTAAAGCTAAACTCTGTAGGACCGTGGCCTTCCAGGAGCAGAACTGGACACCCCTGGCATAAATGAAGACCAAACATAGTGGTTAGTGGTTAGTCACTTCACATGTCAGTCAGTCTGCAGCTTCCTGTTTAAGTGGACGTTTTAAGTTAAGCGGCTAGAATATGTCCGCTACACTTTGCAGCTCAATCCTGACAGTCAAAATTCTGGCTGTGTGAGTCTTCCATGCTAATTAAGCTCAATATTCATGAATCATTTTTCAAGTCCCATCACTGGGACCCCCAGCACGCCTTTGCACTTCCCCTAAATCACATCAGGCCATCAACCTTGGCTGCTGCAAAGCCCCCTAACCCTTCAGCCAGCTTCCCAGATGGGCAAACAGCCCCACGGGGCTCCGTGCCAGGAGATGCCTTGGGCACAGCGGTAGATCTCAAAGCTGGTAGAGGAGACAGACCTCACCTCCTCTGGACAGTTACGGTACTGACGCCTCTCCAAAGCTCAACCAAGTGTAGCAGTGTATGACACCGATCCCACCTTGCGCTCGCTTCCACTGTGCCTCTCTCTGTTTCTCTTCCCCCGAAGAAACTAGGCCACTGCATACGAAGAGACTTTTGGGAGAGCGCTGTCATGGCCAACCTTGACTCTGACCGGAAAATGCATTCTGATGTGAAGGAGGAAAAATACAAGATCCACACAAGTGTGCATGCCTGCTTTTCTTCCCTTTTGCCCCCATTCTCTCATCAAACAGTTGTGTTGTATAAGAATGCAGGAGTGTTTGCTGTGGGGACTATGATGATAGAGTAATGAGAGAAAGACAAATGTGTGTGTTATACCGGGTTATAAAATTGGGGGGAGGGGGGTGTGGAGGCTCAGTTAAAGTTTGCGCCTGTAAAGTAGGCCTGACTGTTTTATTGCAATGCTTGATCTACTGCGAGCTTGCAGGCCTCTCTATGCTGTTAAGGGCACAATGGAGCGATTCTGTCTGTACCTACCCTCAGGCTGCGTCTGAGTGAGAGTGTGCTCGCTATATACCGCTGCTCTCTGAAAACAGACACACTGGGTATGTTCTGAATGGAGTTCTACCATACTACTCCAGTACATGAAGTATGTATGTAATATACGGGTAACCTGCTGCGTTTGCTGAAATATCCAGTATATGACAGCACTCTGCTGTATTCTACAATGCTATTACTGGGTTATCTCATAATCCAAAAAAACAAACATTTTTCATTTCATGATATATATCAGATGTTTATCTTCAACTAAAAGTTGTTCAGTGAACAAGCAGTTCTTATTTAATATTCACAAACCTTCTTTTCCAGACAGACATCTTATACTTCAGTGAGTCGGATGCTGATTCAGTAACCACTTGATTCAGTGAGGTCCTTCAATGAAGGATTCGTCAGACTGATTAAAAACAGTCTCATTATTTGATCAGGCTGCCCAAATTTTATTTTATTTGATTTTATTACACAGAAGTGTAAATATAAATAAATAAATAGTTGAAAACTATGAAACTTATAAAGTATTTTATCAAAAAGAAATGTTAGGCAAAATCCAGTAAAAATCGAGTAAATCCAGTATGCATTTAACAGAAAGACAGGAGGAAAATAACAGATTTTTCAGAATCAGCATAATTAACATGGCCAAACTGGTAGTTTAGTTTGTACCTCATTTGTTTCTTTTTTTGTTATTTGTCTTTCTAATTTTCTTTTCTCTCCAGGATAATGATGTAAGTAAAAGACGTGAACACACACATAAGCCCAGCTGGTTAATAGCACTGCATTCACATTTAAATGGAGGATCTCTTATTGTTCTGCTACGCTCATCACTGATTGGCTGAGGTCAGCATGTGTTGCTGCTTAACCAATCAGCATGCAGCATTCATTCTCCCGGTGATCCAAGGCCATGCACAGAGACACAAATTCATGTGTATGAAAGAAATCGTACGCGCCGGAAAAGCTGAGCCAGTCTCACTTGGACGCGAACGAGTGAGATTACACGGCTAACATCTGCTGGTGGTTAGGGCTGAAGTTGATTATGTAATTCGCCCAGGGAACACACGTCGTGGGTTCGTTTTCCAGCGAAGTGGAAAAAAGCCCCTCCGAACGTTTACATCCCTCAAGGCATATCATATCACCCAGCAACTGCCATTGTTTTATTTTCATAACCTGTTTCACAGAAAGAGTCCTCTGATAGCTTTGTGCTGATGAGTATACAAAGGAACTCTGTGGAGATGGAGATAAAAGTGGAAAATAGGTGAATATTGAAGTAAATGAGGATGTCACAGCAGTTAGCAGAACATCTTTAGATGTAGCATTAAGCTTTTGTTAAATCCTGCTGTCAATAATCCTGCTAATCAATGGACCGGAGATGATGCCATGATGACATGTTGTCTTTGCTTCACTAACCCATTAACTGACTGACTTGTTGAGTATAATTTTTCAGAGCCCCAGAACTGGACGTATGACACATACACATATTGGATCTGGTGTACTGTATGGAGCTAGATGTCACCAGCTATAAAATGATATGATGCACATATTGATGCATCACAGTATTATAATTGGAAATGTGATTGCTGCTCAAACCATTTTAAAATAATGGTATGGCTTATTTGATAATTTAATTAAAATTGTAATGAAAGCCTATCAACAAGAGAGAATGAAATATCGGCAAACAGGCAAGGTGCATTATATCCACAATGCATTGCATGAAGGTATGCAATATGTTTAGTATTTCTTGCGCACTGTGTTTGTACAAGAAGTATAGAAGTGTCAGTAACCTGAGAAATGTGGAGGTTCCTTTATTTAAATTATTAAATTATTTCCATTGTTTATTATTTTTAATAAACTATAGGACATTCTATAAATGGAATATGAATGAATATAATTTAATTATGAAAATTAATAACATTTATTTGTATAAAATATTTGTATTAATTTTAATTTCATAAATATTACATTTTAAGCCATTTTAATTAATGATATAAATAAAAAATGATACAAGAAATATTACATTAAAAGTATCATTTTAATACTAAAAACTACATTAAAAATTAAATCAAATAAACAAAATTAAAAATATATGAATATACATTTTAAAATGATCAGAACTCTGCAATAGTGTGAGAAATAGAAGTGTTAGGCCTATATGGGTCAAAGATGAAAAAGGGGTTTTCAAGCAGCAAAACAATAAAAGTTTAATACAGCTTTACATGTTTTCGTACATTAGAAATGTGTCCTGTTTAATTTTATTTTGATGTGTACACCAAAATGGGAAGTCTCATCTTTGATCTATATATAGAATTTTTTTTTTGTTATATATATATATATATATATATATATATATATATATATATATATATATATATATACACACACACACATAGATTTGACATACAGACCCACAGCAGTTGTATCACATATATTTCTTCCCACACACAGCCTATTTAAAAATGTAGCAGAAAGCCACTGTCAACTTGTGGCCTCATACAACCATTCAGTGGACCAGAGAGATCGACGAAGGCCATGCAGGCACGGTGATGTGTTGTTGTGCTGTCGCTTTACTGACCCGTCAACTAAACAACACATAGAACTGAACCACAGAACAGGACATGTGACACATACACACATCAGAGGCAGTTTTCTGTATTTATCTGAAGCACTAGAGCAGTGAATAATGCAGTAGAGGTGGTTATTGTGCTGGTAGGGACAGTTAGAGAATGTATGCAGCTGTGGACTGATACGACTGAAGCTATGATAATGCTTCACAGCGCAAGGGTGGCTGAAGTGTGTGGGTATTTTGATTGAGAGCGCCGTGCTTGTAGATTTAGTTACTCTAGTAGATGTGGTTGCCTCTCCATGGGGAATCATGACACATTGCTGTCTGGCTGTTTATGTTGATCGATGTCTCTATCTCGTACACACACACAAATTCTCACACTGTTACTCTAGGAAATCATATTGCTTTTTCATAGCTCAGGGGACTTAAGTTGTATCAGTTATGTTACATTTAAGTATCAACTTTGTCTGAAGTTTCTCCTAAAATGCCTCAGGAGAAATAAAAATAGCACAAATGAGACAGTTGTTGACATGCTGCAGGAGTATAGAGCTTTAAATTGAATGTAAATATCCGAGATACATTGAGTTTATTTGGAGATCTTAGACTTTGATTGCAAATGTTGGTTTCCTAACACATCTGAGCAGTTTGAAACATACAGAACAGACCCATATCGGTTGTATCCTACATGCTTGAACTCTTCAGCAGTCAGTGTGTGTGTGTGTGTGTGTATTGACTCGTTTTCACTTCATTAGTGGTATAGTTAATCAATGCACTCCATTGTTGTTCCACCATTAAGGCTTGACTGGGTCAGCCCAGGGGACGCACAAAGAGAAAGAGGGTTGAATGTGACCTAAAAACCCTCCTTTCCTTATAAATAAAAAACACATCGGCTCACTTCTGCTGTAATTTAAGTGCCGTTCAGACCCAGAATGCACTGCCTCTACCTTAAGCACTGTCAACAAGCTTGCAAATACTCGCACTGATTTAACTGTAACCCTTTACAAAAAAAACAAAAAACTGAAGTCCACTATATGGAGAAAAATCCTGGAATGTTTTCCTCAAAAACCTTAATTTCTTTTCGACTGAAGAAAGAACAACATGAACATCTTGATGAGTAAATGATCAGCTCAAGCATTTTTAGTGGCAGACCAGTGTTGTTATTGTTAACTAAAACTGGAACTATTTAAAAATTGCTTTGGTAATTGAACATAAAAATAAAACATAAATATTAGATTATAGCCTTTAGGCTGTATGTTTGAATTACAATGAGTTATGTGATATGTTGTTACAATCGCCAAATAAACCCCTGAAGGAGTTTGTTATAATTATTGGCTGACTGCACATTATTTCTCTTATTACTCAGCAACTTAAGAAGTAAATACAGCAATGTACATGAAATACTGGTTTATGTGTTAAGAAAGGGATTCCGGAGTGAAACAACTGACATAGCATAGCTAGGTAAGAAAAACAGCTGCCTTAGACAACGGTCAAGTATACAGTTTAGCCAGGCGATAAAAATGGATAATTTCACCAAGAAGCACCTTTGAACACTCATCTCAGGGGTAACATACCATAGACTGCTATTATTTTATATAAAGGCAAGGAAATGTGTGTGTGTTCTGCACTTTTTCTGACTGATTCAGTAGCAGCCATGAGGAAAAATGCACTACAGAAGAAAGAGAGGCACAGAGTGAATAGAAAGATCTGGAAGAGTCAAGGATAAAAATGGGGTGAAGGATGCTATTGAGAGAGAGAGAGAGAGAGAAAGCCAGCCTGTGTAATGTGCAAGTTTTCCTGTAGAGAGAGTAAATGGCACTGTTCAGTGTGCGGTTACACAGAGACCCGTTCATTTAACTCACCACCTCTCCTGACTGATTATACCACTCCTGCAGCCTGTTCCCTCCCTTTATCTTTATCTTCCGCTCTCTCCGAGTCTTCCTGTTAGTCTCTGTCCAAACGCTAGCTGCAAAACCTAGTTAGCTGCCTACCAAGACAGCGTTTTGTGGTGTCATAGGAATGATATGGAAGCAAAGTATGTTCCAACATTATGCTAACTTACAAGATAGATACCACATCCTTTACATATAAGACTGTCCCAGAATAGGGTTGCAAAAAAAGGTGGAAAATTCCCTGTAAATTTCGGAAACATTCCAGAAATTTTGGAAACTGTTTTTGGAATCTTCCGGGAACTTTTGGAAGGTTTCTGGAATTTTTACCGGAAATTTTCCACTCTTTTGCAACCCTATCCCAGAATGCATTGCAAAATGCTCCCTCGCAAGGCAGCTGCCTATGTAGACACTAGGTGCCCAGGTTTTCTCTTTATGTCTTAATTTTGCGGTTGGCTGAGTGTGTGTTACCGCACATATTCCTAATGACTCCTCATTGCTGCGTTTGCCGTTTTAAATTCTTGCTGAATCACGTCTGACCTCTTTAATGAGTATGTGTGTGTAGCACTCTTATGATGTAACATTCACCGGTTCATTTTCTGGGTTTTATATGACATAAAGGACTGTTGCTGTGCGAGTGTGTGTGTGTGTGTGTTGTCATCGCTCAGTCCCCCAGTGAGTTGATAGCTCATTTCTTGCTGTTATAATTGCCGCCTCTTCTCTGATGCTTGATAATTTGTGTGGCTTGATTAATGTTGAAGCCATGTTTAAAAAATGTCAAATTTACACTTCAAAACTTCACATCAGCGCTCACTCAAATATCCACGCACGCTCCGACACACTCATTTAAAAACTGGCTTGTCGTGTTGCCAGGAATTTCTTTGTCAAATGTGATATTGTCCAGATTTGGGTGTCGCAAGAGTTGCAGGAAAATATTTAACACTGTTTTTCATCAGATCATCATCTTGCTGGGTTTTGACAGTGGTGATGTAATGCTTTGCTATGACTGGCAGCAATGCAGTTGTGGTTAGGGAAGATAACTGTTTCACAGCTGTGAGTGTTAGTGTGTGTTTTCATACTGCTGTTTTTTTTAGGGATGGAAATGGTCAGAAATGTAAGGATTTTGGTTTCCGATTCCACGTAACCAGTTGCGTTAAAGATTCTTGTAGTACTTTTCCAGTGCATAGTATTTCTTTTTCTCATCAGCTATGTTCTCACTAGCTATGCTTCCATTCAAAGTTGCGAATTTAACTTGTGTGCAAAATTAGAATATCGAATAAAACATTTGCGAATCTTATTTCATTTGTAGTTTTGGTCATTTTAGTTCTTATTTCAATTAGTTGCTAGGCTTTTTTTTTTTTTTTACCATGCTGATGAAGTTCATGCAGGAAATACTGTCAGACTGTGTTAGTGTCGGAGTATTTTTAACAATTCAAACATTAAAGAAACATTAACAGAACATTTGCTTCCAGTATTTAATATGGAAAAACAATTAAATATCGATTCCCATCCTTATTTTTCAGAAACTAAAAACAGAACCTTTTTTAGACAGCCTCGTGTTTGTCTCTGCATGTAAAAAAAAAAAAAAAAAAAAACTGTCAGCACTCAGCAGGATTTTTAACCTTTCCATGACCTGTCAGTCATCTGCACAGGAAGGCTACGCTTTCCCTTCTTGTTGAATAAAACAGGAATATCATGGAACATTGGACAGTGTTTTTAATGGAAGTACTTCTGTCTGGTACAGAGGAAAATTACAAAACCTTTCTATTGACTGTACCTTAAAGTGTAACCTTTCCTCCTGGGCATAAGTTGTGCTTAAGTCAAGTCCCCTGTTCAGTGGCAGTTTTAGGACACTGACCTTTTGCACGAACACACACTCACATAAACTCCCATACATGTATGCAACCCAGCAGGTTTTTGACCTTTCCACATATTCACACACAAATAGACAGTAAAAGGGGCGGACAGCCCCCCAGCTCTCTGTCAAATTATGTGCGCGTATCTTTGTGCGCTTGTGAGTCCGGATTTAGTCACGTAAACGTCTCTCAGTAAGTGCAAGTTTTCACACAAGCTACATCCTACTTTTCAAATCTAGTGTTTGTAACCTGTAGCAATATTTTAAAGGGATAGTTCATCCAAAAATGAAGATCATCATTATTTAGTTATTCCAAACCTCTATGCATTTCTTTTTTTTCTGCTAAGAATGTCCTTGCTTTTCTTTTCCATACAATGAAAGTGAATGGGGTCCAAAACAACATTGGGCCTCATTCGTGAAACACGAGCAGAACGAATTTTTGTGTAAATCAATCGTAAAGCAGTTCTGACATAAACTTTCGAATTCATGAAAATGTTCGTATTTTCAAAATGCTAGTTGGTACTAATAGCGACCAACCATCCTACTTGTACAATGACTGCCTACAACAATGGAGAAGTCAATATTACTGGTTACTGCTTTTTTATGTTTAGTAAAATTCTTAAAAATGAGATACTAGTAATACGTTGCCACCGTAGATATTCCAAATCATAGCAACTAAAGAGTCTCAGCTGGAAAAACGCTGTGCCACCAAAACGTTTTTAAACACCACCAGCTGGTCGTTTTAAGAAGAGCACCTGACATTTTTTTCAACTGGCTAAAAACTCTTTAGTGGACACACGTTATTGAATATTTATTGTTAGGCATATGGCCTATTAGGTTTTTTTTGCATTTATGCAATATACTATAGCCAAACCTGAGAAAGTAGACCAGAATATTCCACTGCGTTCCTGGACATGCAATTTGCGTAGCTGTAATTCATAGGCGGGGATTATTCTAATTGTGAATGAGCGTGCACGATCGCCCTATTTATGAATGATTGGAATTCATTAACATACACGTTTAACTAGCAAATTCGACGTTTACGAAGCATTTGTGAATCCGGAGGAGAGTTTTCGGGAAGATCTGTTTTACACGCAAATTACTCAGAATTTACTCATATATTTACGCAGGTTTCATGAATGAGGCCCATTGAACTCCATAGACAAAACAAACAAAAAAATGCTGAAACATTTCTCAAAATATCTTGTTTTGTGTTCTACTAAAGAAAGTATGTTATACAGGGTTGGAATGACATGAGGGCCAAAAATTATTCCTTTAAAGACATCAAAATTGTACTTGAATGCAGAATTATGGAAACTTCACATTGGAGATTCAACTGTTAAGCAGCTCTAAAATAAACTAGTGTCATTATTAATCTCAAGTCATTTTAGTGTTGGTTCAGTTCAGGTAGGTCTGCACAATAAATTGCATTTTAATTGTGATCACGATTTCTGCTTCTCTCGGTTTATTAAGAATAAAACTTGGACTATCATGCCGTTGACATAGCAGTATGCTAACATCAAACTCCATTGGAATCAATTGTGTGCTGCGTCTCTCTTACAGTTTTAGTAATTAGTGCTGTTTTGTTGCCGCCCATGTTGAGAATTTTTGTCCATGATGAGGTTCCCCTGAGGTTTTTCGAGCCTACAGCTGTCGCTATAGCATAACCTGTTCTGTTTTTACACATGTGCACGCACGCAGAGAACCCAGATACTTGAGGAGTTCGGTAATTGAGTGGAGACACTTAGCATTATTCAATTTAAAGGGTGACAGAACGCATCTGTCCCCCCCCCCCCCAGTAGTTACCCACAGAGACCTTGCAAGCAATGCTCAAGAATGCGAGAACACATGTGGACAAATGTCCTTAACCTTGAAGTTCTGTGATGTTTAGAACAGTCTTCCACATCTGGCTAATCACTTCGTCAGTCTCCGTCTCGCTCGATTTTTCTTCTTTGGCTGTGGCCTCCTTCACTGATCTGAAAGTCAAAGCTGATATACTGGACTGGAGCTCTCTTTGTCTCAGACTGTAGATGCTTCTGTCATTCTGAGCCGAGGTTGAGACACTCAGGGGAAATGTAGCTATTGATTGACGGCGGTGTGAAGTTCAGGGCGGAGGTCAATTTAATGTGGCAGAACTCAGGGAGGAGATGGACAGATCGATGCTACATGTTGATTGGCCAGAGAAAACAGATAGGCTCGCAGGTGTTGTCTGCTCAGAATGTTTACAGGTGGCGATCTGCGAGGTGACTTTGTTCATAGAGCATTTTAGAAAAAGGCTTCTCTGATCAATGATATTATCTATCTATCTATCTATCTATCTATCTATCTATCTATCTATCTATCTATCTATTTGAAATCCAATCAAATCAGTTGAATCCTGCTGAATATTCTGTTTTATTGTAAAATGTCACATTACTCAAGTTGTGAACTTCTTGTAAATGACATTTTATGTTGCCTTTGAGGTGGAATACAAACTGAAATTCTGGGTTTTGCAAAAAGCGCAAAAGCAAAAATTAAGATACAAGTTTCCCACAGAAGAGAGATTGGCGTTTTTACATACAGCTCATGGAAAGATTCCTCGTTAACTACTCTTATAACAAAGTGCTCTCCAGTCGATCCTATTGATCCATTTATGCACCACTCCACCGCAATCACTCCATCTTTTCCCACGCTCATCTACTCTCTAACACGCATCTGTCAAAAAAGATCTGTCTTTTTACCCCTCTTTTAGGCCCATCTGTCCTGGGTTCATCCACATCTGCTTTTCTCCTCTGCCTTTTGTTTGTCTTTCTGTCCAGATGTGCAGGTGTGTGTGTGTGTGTGATGGTGAATAATTGCCTGCAGCCCTTTTGAATTGAGACCTCATTAATCGAGACCCGCATCTGCTTCGTCATCAACGGACATGAGTGCCGAACACCGTTTTTAACCAGCTGCCAGTATTGTATTTACATGTGCATTTGTAATTCAATAATATCCGCGAAAAAAGTTTGATCCCAATCAGTACCGCCGTACAGGTGTCTGACCTTGAGCCCAGGGCCAAGATACCAATTTATAGACCTCCAATTAGCACACAGCACGCTTAATTATGAGCACATCGAACAGCTACAAACACACTCCCTGAAATATTTGCATGCTTCACTTTGATGTCATATGCGCTACAAGCAAGAATAACCG
The DNA here is from genome assembly GCA_021397915.2 of Tor tambroides. NCBI lineage: Eukaryota > Metazoa > Chordata > Actinopteri > Cypriniformes > Cyprinidae > Tor > Tor tambroides. The sequence goes on along the minus strand of JAFVLL020017934.1, from coordinate 9,474 downwards.
TGAGATTTGTGGGCACTCTGTGGAGAAATGATTCAGTCTAATGGAGATCTCTCTGTGGATCCCACACATACACACACGCAGGATAAGGTTTATGAAACATTTAGCAGGAGTGAGCCGACAGGAACAGATGTGCTGTGATCTGTCTGCTGGATTAATCCATGAATGCTTCTTCTCATCTTTCTTTTCTCCTCTTTTTTTGTTCTTTTCATTCCCTGCTCTCTCCCAGCCCACTGCAGTCCCTTATATACATATATATATATATATATATATATATATATATATATATATAGCTCACTCTTGACTTCCATAAAACAACATAAATTCAACATCAACCCCATTTCCAATCGTTGAGATTTTTTTTGCTGCTAATGTAATCAGGTATGTGTGAGAATGGAACACATGTATTACCTAATAATATCATGGTAAATGATTCAGTCAGATCCCAGTGGATCAAACCAAGTCCTGTCCAACGTTATATTATTTTCACTGAAAATTTGTTGTATTATGTAAGTTAAAGCTATTTCATAATGTTTTTTTTTTGAAGACTGTAACACCTACTCACTATGTTCAGCAGTTTTTCCACTTTGTCTGATTTCCATTCTGATAAAATTAATTTACCGTCAAACCCTATACACAAAGTTTTTTTTTTTTTTTTTTTTTGTTTTTTTTAATAATAACTTGTGTGTATTTTGGGAATCAGTCTGAAATGTGAATGAAATTTTTAACCCTAGTTAAAAAAAGTAATATATTTAAAATACATTTATTTCATACTAAAGAGAGTGCAAATTTATTAACATATTTACTGACATATGTGACCCTGGACCACAAAACCAGTCTTAAGTCGCTGGGGTATATTTGTAGCATTAGCTGAAAATACATTGTATGGGTCAAAATTATTGATTTTTCTTTTATGCCAAAAATCATTAGGATATTAAGTAAAGATCATGTTCCATGAAAATATTTTGTAAATTTCTTACCGTAAATATATCAAAACTTCATTTTTGATTAGTAATATGCATTGCTAAGAACTTCATTTGGACAACTTTAACGGCGATTTTCTCAATATTTTGATTTTTTTGCACCCTCAGATTCCAGATTTTCAAATAGTTGTATCTCGGCCAAATATTGTCCTAACAAACCATACATCAATGGAAAGCTTATTTATTCAGCGTTCAGATGATGTATAAATCTCAATTTCGAAAAACTGACACTTAAGACTGGTTTTGTGGTCCAGGGTCACATATCACTCGAGACTTACTGATATGTAATAATTATAATAAACTTTATTTGGAGTACTACTTGTACTCTACTACTTGTTCTTTGAATAATATCGGCCTTTAAATGCAAGATATTTAAAGTGTACCTGAAGTATACTTGCAATAGTTCCACTTTAGCTCAATCACATATGCTTCAGTATATCTTTAGTTGGACTTCAGCACTACTTCCACACAATTAAAGTGCATTACGTACAAAATTAGTTGTTACAATTTAGCAGACATTAAATGTACTAGTTTAGTATGCTAAAAGTACAATTGCAGGATATTTTTATGTAAATGTATACATGGATGTATTTGTACTATACTTATAGCATGAAATAAATGTATTTTAAATACATTTTAGTATATTCTATTTTCACTTGGGTATCTATCTATCTATCTATCTATCTATCTATCTATCTATCTATCTATCTATCTATCTATCTAAATTTATACATTTTGGTAATGTGATAATCCTTTGCTCACACACTTGGTCTGACACTCCAGAACTGTGTGTGTTGGTGCCTTTAGCTGTATCTGAGATCTGTGATAAGTGTGTGTGTGGCACAGGTGTGAGATGGTTGTGTTTGTGTCTCTTTATCCATGGCCCAGCGCGTTTGAAAGGCAGAGAGGAGAAAGACCGAGCACTCATCTAAACGCCACATTGATCTTTCACTCTGAGAATTCAGACAACCACATTAGAATTCGACATCAGAGGTGGCACTGAACACAGACTGCAGATTACAGCTGCTGACGGAGCGCGTGCACGTGTTAGTGTGTGAGTGTGTGTGTGATATGGACCTGGAGGGTCTAAATATAGAAATGTATTCCATTATAATCCCATTATCTCGTTAACAGAGCGAACAACAGACAGTATCAGCAGACTAAACATATCATAGACTATATCTTACACACATACACATCTGTACCAGTGATTATTGTGCCACTGTTGAGCATGGCTGCTATTATAAATATATTTTTTTTTCTTTAAAGTGGAGCAAAAACGGGGGAAAAATAAATATACCTGAATTTATTTGAAATACATTTATTTCATGCTAAGTGCACTACAAATACATTTACATATTTATGAACTTAATAAAAATACCCTGCAATTGTACTGTATTTTTAGCATACTAAACTGGTATACTTGAAGTCTGCTAAATTGTAACAAATAATTTTGTACTTAATACACTTTAATTGTGCAGAAGTCCAACTAAAGATGTACTTAAGGATATTTTATTGTGCTAAAGTGGAACTACTGCAAGTATACTTCAGGTACACTTGAAATATATTGCATTTAAAGATCGATATTATGCAAAGATCATACAATCATCATCAAAAGTGACATTAAAACACATTTTAGGCTTAATATTAAGAAATGCGCATTGTGCACAAGTAGTACTCCAAATAAGGTTGAATTATAATTTTTTATATCAGTAAGTCTCGAGCGATATGTTAGAACATATGTTTAATGGATTTGAACTATATACTTGGTATGAAATAAATAATGCATTTTAAATATATTACTTTTTACTAGGATAGATAGATAAATAGATAGATATAGATAAAAAAGAAAATACATTTTAAAATAGAAATAATTTATATATATATATATATATATATATATATATATTAATTAATATTGTATTTATTTATTTAATTTCTTAAATTTGAGCAAAGACTGGGCAAGACTCATTATTATTATTATTATTATTATTATTATTATTCATTTTAAATGTATTTATTTTTAATTATTTTTTCAGTGCTTATGTTCAGTTCAGTTTCAGTTCAGTGCTTATGCCATCACTAGTGGAGAGGTAAGATGATAGGAGAGAGGAGATGAATTGAATGTGTGTGTGTGTGTGTGTGTGTGTGCTTGGTTCCCCTCTGACATATTGTCAGCATATGGTGCTTTTCGGCTACGGCCTCTGAAGCCAAATGTTCAGAGCGTTTTCATTCTCTTCGGGTCATAGCATTGTGTTGTGTGTGTGTGTGAGATGCTGTGGTCCTCGCCGGAGTAATTTGGCCAGCTCATGCACACCAGAGCTCAATCACGTCAAGCTCGCTTACCGCTGTTTATTTTATTGACTCGCATGTTTTCTTTTCTTTTCGCCCTGCGTGTGCATTTATCTCTTTCCTTTTCCCTGTACTTCCTCCTCTGCCAGTACCGCTCTGCTTCTCGCAGACGAGCGTGAAAGCACGGAGGTGGTTCGTGCGAAGGAGAACTTGAGAGATAGACACCTAGTCTAGTCTCCGCCATCTGTTCAGATGTTAATTGCGACGCATGACGGTGTTTTTCCGTCCCATAAACGATAATGAAAATGAACACCTCCCCTAATGCGCCCTAATGAAACATTTTCACACACCTCCCTAATAAACGGCATTATGGGAGAACGTGTGTTTGTTTGTGAAGCTAGTTGCTTCTGAAAGTTCGAAGCAGATGCTGACTGGCAGTTAGCACCCATTTTTTTCGCCATTTTGTTTTTGACAAGCCGAGATGCGAAACATGCAGTGCTCCTCGGCACTGATGACAGACGAAGGGAATTAAAAGCAGAGGGAGGAAGAACAAAAGGGCCGTGAAAGACTAGCTCGCGGCGTTGGCTAATCCTTCCGTGACTCACCGGCCTGATACAGCTACGACGCCCGGGGAAATACGTGCTACTGCACAGCATGGGCGCAAGCTTTGTTCATTTCGTTTATTGACGTTTTGAATTAAACCAACATGCTTGAGTCCGTTCCCATTCGGTTTTTAAATGATCGCTCTAGCTGTGTGTTGTATTTGGCGAGCCGTGATGAAGTTAGGCCTGGTCTAATTAAGGCATCTGGAGGGGTCTGAATGTCCTAAGAATCGGAGCACCTGCCGAGAGGAAGACATGACCGAACGGAGGGAGGGTGGCGCACTCTTCCTCTGAGGAAAGACAGCTCATCTGTTCTGCGTTTTGCAGACGATTGAAGGCATGCAATTGTGGTTTAGTTCGCAAGCAGGAGTAATTTAACTCCACGCGTCACTGGAGCAAATCAAATGTTTTCTTTTGTGCTCGGCAATCAGTAGGGTTTTCTGCAAAGAGTCTTCTCTCAGTTTGGAAAAGAGCTGTTTAGAGAGGAGTAAACCGGGAACTGTGGGGTAAACCACATGGGTCAGTGACATGATGCTCATTTTGTTTGTTTGGATGTGTTAATTTATTCAAAAACAGATTAAAAGTGCAATTCGTAAATATAATTACTTGAATACGTCTTGAATGCATGTATTTGAATGAAATGCAGTTTTATGTAGTTTGACATCTTTTATTATTCATTTTTAGATAGATAGAGAGACAGACAGACAGATAGACATAGATAGATAGATAGATAGATATAGACAGACAGATAGATAGATAGATAGATAGATAGATAGATAGATAGAGACAGACAGACGGATAGATAGATAGATAGATAGATAGATAGATAGATAGATAGATAGATAGATAGATAGATATAGACGGACAGACAGACAGATAGACAGACAGACAGATAGACAGATAGATAGATAGATAGATAGATAGATAGATAGATATAGACGGACAGCCAGATAGACAGATAGATAGATAGATAGATAGATAGATAGATAGATAGATAGATAGATAGATATAGACAGACAGACAGACAGACAGATAGATAGATAGATAGATAGATAGATAGATATAGACAGACAGACAGATAGATAGATAGATAGATAGATAGATATAGACAGACAGACAGACAGACAGATAGATAGATAGATAGATAGATAGATAGATAGATAGATAGATAGATAGATAGATAGATAGATAGATAGATAGACTTTTGCCTTTTATGACAAGGCAAGGTCAGTTCTGGTTGTAAAATGTCATGTGATACAACTCCCTAAGAATTATTATAACATAATATATATTTATATATACATAATATAATTTAATAATTAACAATATTTGTGTAAAAATGACTTTTTTTCACCTTGAGAAATATATTAAAAACTTTTATATAATTTAATTAATATAAATATTATAATTTTCTATAACTTTTTCTTTTTCTTAATAATTAAGATGTGTACACTCACATGTATTCAAGGTGTGATCAAAATTTCATTACTTTTTACTTGATAATTACACCACATTACATTTTTAGAGTCATTTGAATTTAAATTATTTTTTCTTTTTGAATTTCCAGAATGAATACAAAGATCTTGACGTGTTTTAAACTAGATTTTTAAAAGATTCATCCTTTATTTTATCTTGATCGCTCTTATTTGTCATTGACCCAGATACTAAAGAAAACAATACTATCATTTGTAATAAATTTTAATTAAAATGCCATTCATTTAAACAAAAAAGTCTTTCATGAAAGTGTCTGTCAAGGTGAAGTGTGTAATATTTGCACCACCGGTGTCGCCAAATTGAAGCGTATAAATAATAACTGTTTTTAAAAAAGGTTTCCTGAACCAAAATTAACACACTCCATTAGTCAATGTTACAATTTGAATCAGCTGTGAAAATGCATCCCACGTTTGAACTTCCAATAGTTTCAGATGTTATGTAAAGGATTTATGGACTGTAAGGGAAATGAAAGGGTGATAGAGAAGAATTGAGAGAGAAACAGTTGAGCATATGGGGTGTTGTCAGATGAAGGACCTGCCGTCCAGATGCTCACACACACACACACACACACACACACACACACACACACACACACACACACACACACACACACACACACAGACACAGGTGAGCCGCGGGCCAGGATGTGCTGACCTGTAGAAGTTTGATGGTGGTCCAAATCCTGGTCATTATGATTGCTCCTGATGTTTGATATACTCCACCTTCTGCACCTGCTGTCTGCCTGCCAGTGACACACACACACACACACACACACACACACACACACACACACACAGAGCTCGACATGCATGCTGATACCCGAGTCAAACCCCTCTAGTACTGGATGACAGCCCATAACGCAGCATCCTCTTCCTGTGTGTGTGTCTTTTGGAACTGTACGGACGGCCCAACTCAGCCATTCGCAGCATCATCAGTCGCTCGGCCCCAGCTCCACCCGGTTTCCATAGCAACAAGGAGGCAATAAAAAAAAAAAACGGGGTTGTGTTGGCAGGATTTTGGCAATCCTGTCACACTGTTGCCTCAGATTTCCACTCAAGCCGCTTTCAGCAGCAAAAGTGCGTGGAGCTGCGAGTTTAAGTGCGCAGTGTGTAGTGTCATTTGAGGAGCACTTTTCCTCTTAAGCACTTCAGTCCATAAACATCCGCCAGGAAACACGGCAGCTTTGTTTTAGCACTCCTAAGAGGATGGGAGTCCTGTGCATATGCATACTTCAAGACTGAGTTTGTGTGATGGAACGGCTGGAAAACAAGCACAGCATCAGAATGAGCAAGATATAGACTAGTAATTGGGCTAATGCTTTATTTTAATGACCAGTACTCACTATTAACTAGCTGCTTATTAGCATGCGTATCACTAGCATATTGGCTGTTTATTAAGCACATATTCTGCATGAGCATATTCTACATCTCTAATCCTATCCAGTACCTAAACTTAACAACTACCTTACTAAATATTAATAAGCAGCTAATTAATAGTGAATATGTGTGCGATGTTCTATAGTGATGGATATTTTCTGTCAATACTTGTCAATACTGATCAGGTTTAATGTTAAAGTCTTTAAAATTAACACTCAATGCCTTATACATTAAAAATAAATCACAGGTTTCGTAGTATAACGATTGGACTTTTGATTATTCAATACAATATTAGTTTTGTGAAGGTGGCTAGATGTTATGATGTTATGCTAGATGTTATTATCTTTTTACTGCCTTGAGCTGCATGAAGAGAACATTTTAGAAAGTTTTAGAGGAGGAGAAATATTCTAAAAACTTTTGTTCTTCAAAACATTAGGCATTGATGAAATGTGCAGAATAAGACGAGGGACATTTATCAAGAAAGCAAATAAGGTCAATTTAGATTTCTTGTCATTTTTAAGATTTCCCAGCAATGAAAAAGTCAATAAAACTGTTTAGAGCCCAGTGTTATTTTTTTTTTATTTTAGCTTGTCCATTTAGAAATAATATATATCTGTAAGTGCTCTGGTGGGCTTGTCGTTTTAAATTGAAGTAATGCGGTTTTTATGGAGTGAGTTAAAAATGTTTCTCGATAAAACAAGGCTGTTATTATTGTGTTTTTATGGCTTGTGTGTGTGTGCGCGCGTCTCCTAGTTAGCGTCGAAAGACAGGATCTCTCCAGCTCGCTGGTTCATTAGCAAGTGTGACATTTATCACATCGGCGCCTCGCGTTTCAAGAGTTACCATGGAAACTTCTATAGCACCCACCTCCCCTTCACACTTTTAACAAGTGGAGTGATTAACAGAACAGTTTTGTACATCTCACACATGCGCTCGCGCACACGCGCCGATGCCTGTCATTCTTCGCAGTTAAGCTGGCATGTTTTTTCGCCTGTGTGTTTTTGACTGGTTGGAAATATCTCCGCTCAGACCTTGAAAAATGATTCTCTTTTTATTTTGTAGGTTTGCTTTGTTGTCAACTGAATTTGTATGTGATGCTTACAGGAAACAGTTTGTCCTAGGTGATTTTTTTCTAAATATAGTCGGAGGTTGACATCTCCCTGACAGTTGACGAACATGATGACAGGAAATATCTTCCTGAAGTCACAGTGCCGGTCTGACCTTGATGTGTGAGATTTGTGTGTGTTTGTGTGTGTGTGTGTGTGTGTGGTTAAGTCTACCTATCTTGGTCAGGACATATTAAAGGACAAATGCTCAACATTGTCTGTTTTAGATCTTATGAGCTGCCTACAGCATTTTTTTTTTTTGGAATTCAAGCGAGTTTGAAGATTGACAGGTTTGAAAGCAGTTTGAACATACTAATAATGCTTAACAATGAAAATAAAAATACTTTGAATTTGAATGTGTGTACATTTGAATATTCAAACAGACTATGACGCCCTAAAATCCATATGTTCATATGGGCCTACAACACTCAAAATATGTCATTCAGATGTACCTGTAAACCCCAAAATAGAGTCAATATGAATATTTGTACGGGCACAAAAATAGGTGAGATTTAAACTTGTGTACTTGCTTATGATGATTTGTATGTACTTCCTATGGCAGCTCACTAGGTTTTGAGACAAAGCCATTATGGTCCTAAAACCAAATTGCAGAATAACAGTCTTAGTCTTAAATGCATGATTCTACCACGAATTTGACAGCTAATGGGACGTTCAACACACAGGGTCACTGAACGGATGGTTTCCCCATCATAAACGTGACTGACAAGCCCTGAATTATGACACGATGAAAGAAAGACAGAGAAATAAAGCGGTAGATGAACCATGGAGAAACAGAGATAAATCTTCCCTATTAAGTGTGGATGGATTGAGTATTTTTCAGCGCTCGGAGCAGAACGCCTTGTTTTTATGACCAATGAGATTAATTAGGATCATAAAGCTTAACTGATGAGTGGAATTAAAGCATCACCTGTCGCCAGCGAGAGAGAGATACGACAGCACAGCTGTCAGACAGGCGGTGTTAACTTCTAGTGATGATTGGAAAAATAAATAAAAACCACTTTTTCCTACTCTTTCTCACTCTCTCCTGCTTACATACACATACACACACTTGTCAGCTGTGCTCTTTTTTAAACCGTGGAAATTACAGGTTTGCGACTTCCCCCCCAGCTGCCTGTCAACTAATGTGTGTGGAATGGGTGGAAGAGGGATTTTGTATCCAAATTAGTTTCATGTTCACAGTCTACTTGCATTTTTTTCTCTCTTTTCACTCCTTATCAGTCCACTATATATGTGTGTGTGTGTGTGTGTGTGTGTGTGTGCTACACACTGTATAACTGTATTATATTTCTGTTACTGTAGATGTGTAGGTCCATATACATTAACCAACCTGACAGATGAAGTATTTTAATCACTGAATAATACAAATGTATACATATACACTAGGTTTTATATACATCATTTTATGTAAAATATACACTGTTATCATATAACGTGTTTGTAAAATATGTAAAAATGTATACAAAAAAAGTAATTGTGGAAAAAATGTGTGTGTGTATGTATGAGTGTATGTATGTATGTGTGTGTGTGTGTGTGTATATATATATATATATATATATATATATATATATATAATAAGAGATAAAATATAAAATGTCAAATATTT
>JAFVLL020017933.1:0-65506 GCA_021397915.2 Tor tambroides | reverse complement strand
AAAAGTAAATATGTCGTACACATTTATGTGTGTCATTTTGTTTATGTGAATGTCATTCTACACATTTGTGACTATTAATCTGCAACTTCGACTTCAAAACACGGGTGTATTGATTATTGTCTGTGTGTGCAAATCGAAAGATTCAGCTTTTCAGATCAGAGCTGTGAGTGTAAATTTCAACTTATGTTAATATGACAAGTTCTCACATTCAGATCAACAAGTTCTCGAGTTTTGCTACTGATCTACCTTCATATTTCCACTGGCCCCTGACAGGCTTGTAACCAAACATGCCCAGTGAGTTATGCTTGTATAACAGAATGGGAGGCAATCCATCCAGCAGAGGTCAGGCAGGATTCACAGACCGCGTGCTGCAATTGGCTTCTGATTACAGCAGGCGAAGGTCAGGTGGGGAGACGGTCAAACGCGGATGAGATGAATGACTCAAGCGTCAGAGACAATGACACAGACCGTTCAGGGTGCACACTTCTATATTTTTAGCATCTTAAAATACAGTGTACAAATCACTGTAATGGCTAGCAGGACAGATATAAATGTGAATAAATATATGGCAACTGTTAAAGATGCAATGTCATTTTTTTCAGAGAAAACTAAGTGGCACTATAAAAACATTGCAGCGTTTCTCATCTAATTGCTTGCAAATATAGACCTCGTTGGTCTATGGTAACTCCATGGTAGTCTATGTACATTCTAGGATGCCTGATTTTGGAATATCGTTAATTATTAAATTATACAATGGTATATTAATGTGTATATTAAAGTAACGTCGATATGCGTATATTAAAGTAACATCGATATTATCATCTGATACCATATGATACTGTTTTTTTGTAAGCATCAGTTCTGTTTTTAGACACAGGGGGGAGACAGAGATGCAGTCTGATAATGATCAGTCATCACACCACTAACCAACTATCTTTATCCTTGTAAAAGTCTTTTTTATCTTTCAATCCCCCTTTATCACTGTACCAGTAATTACAAATTTCTGTTGCACACTGGCCACACCATCCAGACAGTCAAGGCCCAGAAAGGTAGTAAGGACATCGATGAAATAGTCCATGTATCATCAGTGGTTCAACCTTAATTTTATGATGCTACGAGAATACTTTTTGTGTGCAAAGAAAACAAAAATAACAACTTTATTCAACAAATTCAACAACGTAGCTTCATAAAATTATGGGTGATCCACTGATGTCACATGGGCTATTTTAACGTTGTCCTTACAACGTTTCTGGGCCTTGAATGTACTAGCATTGCTGTCTATGCAGGGTCAGAAAGCTCTCGGATTTCATCAGAAATATCTTAATATGTGTTCCGAAGATGAATGAAGGTCTTACAGGTTTGGAACAACATGAGGGTGAGTAATTAATGACAAAATTTTCAAATTGTAAATAAATACGAACATTGAAAATCTTACAGGTTTAGGACAATGCGAGGATGAGTAAACTTTCTTCAGCCAATCATCTGCCCGTCATCCTCTCAATGCATGACTGAGGTGATTTACTTTCCTGTGTTTTCCTTCTACAACTCACAATAGTATTAGAATTCTTCCCTGACTCCTTTAATCTGCATATTAATCCTATATATCACACTAATGTAAACATGCTGGTACACTCTAAATACTTCCACACACTCCCAGGATCTTTTGACTTTGCGGAGCTGCTACAGGGACAGAGGCACTGCAGCGGAGTGAGAGGGAGAGGGAGAGAGAGGCTGTGGGGTTGCGGGCTGCAGGTGAGGAGGGTTTCTGAACTGTCCTGGAGCAGATTTGGGTCAGTGGAAGTGATGAAACAACTGGGAGGACCCAGAAAGAAGACTGGCTCTCAAGACTCATATGGGACAAGGAGGGAGACCCCTTACAAGACCCTATTACAATTGGTTTTTGGCCATACAAATATATTGTGACACTAATATACAAATATAATGTGACACTAAAGACTGGAGTATTTGCTGCTGAAAAATCAGCTGACACCAGAAGAATAAATTACATTTTACAATTTAATAAAATAGAAAACAGTTATTATAAATTGTAATCATATATATATATATATATACAGTCAGTCAAACCAAAAATTTATGTAAGTGAGGATAGCAAAATAAAGTAAACTGTGACACATATATATATATATATATATATATATATATACACACACACACACACGCACATATATATATATATATATATATCTCAGATTTCTATAAATCTGATTTGACCTTATTTTTGATCATATAAATGCAGTCACATTTTTCAGAAATGAATCTATTATTGTAAAATATATTCGCTGCTAAAGAAACATTCCTTATTATTATCAATATTGAAAACAGTTCTGCTGCTTAATATGTAATATGCTTAATTTTGTAAAGTAATGCATGAATGATAATGTATATACTGTATATGAAACAAGAAATTTTAATTCATTTTTTTACTGAGAGTAAATATTGCAATTTTAATTAAATCATTTTTTTTTAATTAATTAAATAATTTTTTAATCCTTTGACAAATATTTTCTCCTTGTTATAATAAAACCTCACTAAACAGATAGATGCACATAGATACAGCAGTCAAGTAAGAACTACTAGCAACACATAGTACAATGACTCGATGACCTCCACCTCTTTAATTGCTGTAAGTGTAAATGCACCTTAACCAGAAAAATAGTGTTCTTTTCAATAGTTTTTAGTTGCACTGAGTTGTGCAGAATGTAAATAGATGCAGAATTTGTGCTTCCATAATGAGTAAAGCATATTTTCGCCCATTAAAATGCCTATTGAGGGCAAATCAAATACAAATAGGAATTTGAAAACCAAATCTTTTTGGGCTTGATTAGTGTTGATAAAAACCTTGATTATGCTTTCAACATACTTTCAATGTACTTGCCTCCCTCTGACGGTAGACTTTAGCTCTGGCACAAGTCATCTTCCTTGTCAATTCTTTCCTGCTCTGTTTTCAACCTTTTTCTCCTTCTGTCTATCCTCATTTCTCTCCTCAGCAGAGAGAGTCCCCATGTGTTTGCAGCAGGCCAATAGACTGTGAAAATATATATTCTGTACCGGTCACTTCTGTCAGGGTGCAGAAACAATGAGGCAGGAGTGCACGGAAAACAAGCGGGGCAAAATGAGCCGGGCCCTCACGAGCAGCAGAAGATCTGTCACTGCCAGCAGACGGGGCGACGCGGTGAATCGGACGGCTCGAGCTGAATGCTGATCCACCGCAAACTGCGCGCTCTCTCTCTAACTCGCTCTTCTGCTCTCTGCTCATGATGTTTAGAAAATGGCACAGTGCCGCGGTGGGGCCCTAAAATGTGCCCGGTGAAGAATGATGTCATTGATGGGTACTGCTGAGAGAGAGAGTGAGGACTCACCTTTATTTGACTTTAATGCTACAAGGAGCTGAAGGACTGCATGTGTATTTTCTTTCAAATGAATATGAATGCTTATAGACATGCATTTATGAGGGATTGTGTTTAGTTTTCTTCATTTACTATCATAACTAAACTAAACTAATCATGAACTAAACCGAACTGAATTGGATTAGGGTTAACTAAAATTCAATTAATTAAATTTTTTAAATTTAAATTTAAATAAAGCTGAAATAAAATAATATAATTAAAATATATAAAATAAAATAAAAAATAAAATAAAATAAAATAAATATTAGATAAAAAACTTAAACTGAACGAAAATTAGAAATGTTGCCTTGGTAAATTAACCAAAATACATTTAGAATGAAGCACTTAAATTAACAAAATTATTAAAAATTGAAATAAAATGAATATTAAACTCAAAAATTACATTGAATGTTAAAAATTAATATTAAAATTAATATAAATAAATATTAGATACAAAACATAAACTGACCGAAAATTAGAAATGTTGTATAATGAAAAATGTGTGTGTGTGTGTATATATATATATATATATATATATATTGTAATTTAAGTGCTTCACTAATTTAATTTACCAAGGCAACATAAATTTTATGTTTAAAGCGTAAAACATTTTAAGCAAATAAAATTGACAAAATCACATAACAAAATGATTAAATATGGAACTAAAATTAAAATGAAAACTGAAATAAAAGCTAATTAAAAATATAATATAAATAAAATATATTACAAAATATTTATTTACATTAAAATATATTATAAATATACCATAGTATATAAATAATACTAAAATAGCACTGAATTGGATTTGATAGTCTTGAAATTATACTAGACTAATTACATTTAATTTAATTAACTACATTATCTAACTACAATTCACAATTGAATTGTATTGAAAATAGCTAAATTGAACCAAGTGAAAACTAAAATAGAAAAGAACTGTGCTGGACAGAATTCAATCGAACTGAAACAAACAAAACAGAATCGAATTGAATGTAACTGAATCAGTGAATCATTCTGAATCAATGATTAAAAGTCAGCTGATAAAAGTCCATTTGAATTAAATTGATTAAAACATAAGATTGTTTATGCATTAAGGCTTCGAAGTGAAGTCATCTGAAACCAATGAAGATCTCTAGGTCAACATTTGGGCAGTGAAAACTGATAGTTGAGGTCTTTTACTCAAGACTGAGTTTGATGGGTTGTTTCAAAGTAGTCTGAACTTCACCATTCTTTCAAAATCATGCAGTGACTCTTTAGACCAACTGGTAAAAACATTTAAAGACTCATAAAGTTACTGCCTTGACTTCCCTAGGCCAAATAACTAGAAACTGTCATGGAAAATCTGTTCCACTGGAATCAAATCATCTGACGCACGTTTCAACACGGCTTCTTGTGGACGTTTCCCAGACTACGACTGTCACGGGCCTAAATTGTTAAGTTGACGTCACAAGAGGATTTATCCGTCTTTGAGTTCTGTGATCACTGGCTTGGTGTAACTGCTCCTGATGGAGACTGCCGTTCCACATGCCCCATCACATGCACAAACACACACATGCTCGTTTATATATCGGCTTTGGTCCACTGTCGTTTGCGCAACGCCACAGCGAAGGGTGCACAGACTGAATATTTTACACTTAATTGGACGCCAGAATCGAGGCTGCATTATTAAAACTTTTCCCTGTCTTTTTCCCATCTCCTCCGCCACGCTCTCTCATCCTCCTTTGTGCTGCGTCTCCTTCTGTTCTCGCTTTTTCAAAACAACACATTGTCTTTGATCAGCCCTGCATAGTCAATGCGGTCCACCTCATTTCTGCACTCTGATTTGTCAGACTGGTGGCAAAATGTGAAGGGCAGAGGAATTATAGTGGAATCATTACTGCTCCATTTCATCATTTCATCAGTTTTTTTGCACTACAGGCTGCAAGTTTCACAGTTCAACCTGCTTTTCTGACTTAATCTAGACCAACCAATGACCGACGCTTTGAATATCTGAAGTTATTAACAGTGAGCTGCATCCCACAAGACTACTAAACACTCCCAATACAAGTTACACTAACCACACTCACTACACTTGAAAGGACGCCTACTTCATAAAGCATTAAAATGACCACACCAGATGCTATTAATATAACAACATTATCTAATATTTCCACATGAGATATTTCATTTCTTCATTTGATTTCCTTGTATCCTTCTTCTTAGTTTAAACCAGTACTTAGACAAGTACTTAGAACTTATTAATGAAGCTTGTTAAATAGGGCTTTTTTTCAGACATTGTACATATCCTAAAATTTCTTGAGTCTAGAGTTGTGTTTACGTCTAAATATGACATGACCCCGCTGGTTACCCAACATGCTTTGCTGCTGCAATCAAATTAGACCAAGTTTGATCATAATACTTGTTTGAGCTGACTGACTGTAACTACAATTAACTACAATTCACAATGGAATTGTATTGAAAAGTTGTATTGCTAAAGTGAAAGTTAAAATTAAAACAGAAAAGAACTGCACTGAACAGAATTAAATTGAATTGAAACAAACAGAATTTAATCGAATTGAACATAACTGAATCAATGAATCATTTTGAGTCAATGATTCAAAGTCAGCTTATAAAAGTCAAGTCGATTTGAATTAAATTGATTAAGCCATACGATTCAAGTGCACAGAATGGGTTTAGGGGTATTCATAGTTGCTTATATGTTTAATATTGCATGTTATGGATGTGTATTACCATTGTTGAGCAGTATAGTCCTGAAAATGTGAATTGATTGCTAGTGACTGGCAGATTATTTTATTGTTGTTTTTTTATTGCTGTAGAAAAAAGAAGTTGTGATGGGAATTTGAATTTCAAATTCAGGGAATTCAGGATTTCAAAATGCTTAAAATATCAGCTGCAGGTCAAAATGATGTAACTTAGCCCAAATATACGCACTGAGAAACCTTTTAGAAAAAGATACAAAACAATGGAAGAATAACAATTAAAAAAGGAGAAAAAAAGATAAATGTAATATATATATATATATATATATATATATATATAAAAAACATGGTGAAAAAAGAACAAAAATAAAAATGATTGAATAAATAAAATAGACATATAAAAAAAATTATACTAAAAATTTCTTAATGGAAAAAAAAAATTAAGATTTCTTTTTCAAACAAATACTGTTCTTTTGAACTTACAGTTCATTAAAGAATCCTGAGAAAATGTTTCCACAAAAATATTAAGAAACACAACTGCTTTTTAACATTTTTTCAACATTCAACAAATGTTCCTTGAGCAGCAAATCAGCATAACAAAAGGATTTCTGAAGGGTCATGTGACAATGAAGATGGGAGTAATTGCTGCTGAAAATTCAGCTTTGCCATCACAGGCATAAATTACATTTTAAAATATATTCAAATAGAAATTAGTTATTTTAAACTGTAATTTTATTTCACAATAATACTGTATTTTTGATCAAATAAATGTTCTTGATGAGCATTAGAGAATTCTTTCCAAAAAATTTTTCAAAAATTACCGACCCCCGTCTTTTGAGTGCTTAGATGCAGCTTCTATACAGAATAAAATTGTTTTAAATTTTTTTTTTAGCTAGACTAGACTCATAATGTTGTGAAGGGCACCCTATGCGATATCTGTACATCAGCTGAGATCAGAGAAGAGATTAGCAGCTTGCACAGGATCTGCCGCCTGTCGCCAGAGGCCTCATCAGCCTTCAGCCCCTTAAACGAAATGGACTGGAGGCAAGAGGGAGAGGAGAAGGTGGAGAGATGGATAACTAAACAAAACAGCAAACAATATTAAAGATGCAACTCAGAGAGATGTGGTGATCCAGTGGTGTTTAAAATGTGGATAGAATGCCCAAAATGAAGGAGGTCACATGAATAATGAATACTGAAGGGCTCTGAATGTGTGTGTGGACCCTCAGTTTCCTTTGTCAACTTAGCAGGCAAGGTCACATTTTTAAAGCTGGCCTCATACTGGGAGCCATAGCAATCTAAGACTACGGCTCCTTATTATGCACCTCAGCAGCTTTTGGAAATGTCTTTTTTTTTTTACCTACATATAAGAATGCATTTTTTTATAGCATTGCTGAAAACACATCTGCCTTTCTCTCTCTCTCTCTCTCCTGAGCAGTAGATGCCATTAGAGAATTGCAGTTTCCCCCTCCCCTGCTTCTGTCCCCACTCCCCTCATTATGTCCATGCACCAAGGTGAAACACACCGCCACAGCTTTCACTCGCAGGCTAAAGTTAGATTTACCCATTATCTCCTGCATCAGAATCGGCCTCCGAAGCTGGGAGCTCCAAATAGGCGATGTGAGCAGCACCTGCTGCCTTGGTTAGTGTCTGTAGAGTGGAATATCACTCCTCACCTCGGGTGACTGGTGCTGAGGATCTGCTTCATCACTGGATGAGGCTGCAGTTTTCAGTGGCACTGCAGATGTGCTATATTTAATCGCTTAGGTGGGACGGCTGTGGTGTCTAAATGGGGCGAACAGCTGCTGGCTGGCCAGATCTCAGTCATTCAAGTATTTTTAAAAGTCCTGAGTTGGACACATCGTCTGTTCGTATACGCCTACACAGCTCCCTGATACACACTGACACACACACATGCAGGACAGCAATGTAATGTATGAGAAGAAGCAAAAAGAGCACAAGTTTTTTAACAGCACAACAATGGTAACATATACACAACATGCAATATTACAGTGAACTGATGTGGTATGTTTTGAAGCATGGCTGCTGTTTTGAGCTGGTTTAAGCTGGTCCTGAGCAAGAGCTAGTTGCTTAGGACCAGCTGAGGCCCAGCACGCGACCAGCTAAGGACAAGCTTAAACCAGCACCTATGCTTCAAAACATACCTAACCAGCATATGCTGTTTTTTGCAACAGGGTAAACCTACATTCAACCCTGAATACCCCTCTAAACCTGTTTCATACACATTTATAGACTCGATTTCGCAAGAAATCAGATCAAACTTGGTCTGATTTGACCCCAGCCGCAAAGCATGCTGGGTTACCAGCAGTTCCACATTATGCCAAGGTTTAGAGGTACTAAACCTATCCCCAACAATAAACAATAGTTTATTGATCAAAGTTTACAGGAAGAAGTTGTAGATGGGGAGTTTTCCTCCATTTAAAAAGCTGGTTTCACTCAGTTTAAATGTACATATTTAATTGGTGTTACACTGTTTGTTGCTTATTTGAAAGATTTTGGAAGTGTATATTTATACTTTTTTATTTTTGTGTGTGTAAATAGCATCTAAGTATAAATTATGACATAATATCTTGTTTGCACATAGTACAAAAAGCAATTCCCATAAAAGTACAAGTAAAATGAATATGCTATTTGTACAAACAGTAAAATATTTGAGCAGTGCTGAATGAAACTAGTGAAAAGGGCCTTTGCTAACAAGGTTGACTGTTTGCATTCAGCGTAAAAACACTGCCAAAGATTTTTATGCTTTTAAAGGTATAATATTTTGATCTTTTTGATGTTCTGATGAGATTGTTTCAGAACAGGATGTTTTGACCTTTTATGTGGCGTTCGCCTCACTGTACAGCTTAGCAGAGCAATGATTGCTTAGCAAAACTGATTGATGAAAAGTATGTAAGTGACACCCGAATGAGTTTGTGCTGTAGAAATATGGAGAATTGATGCTGCTAAAACTGTTTCAAGTTCATCATAAGTTATTCATAAGTTCAGAAGCATGACTACTGACTGGTATTAGCGCCACATGACCGTCCTTATGAACTGGAGAACTCTGGGAACCGGCCTGCTATCCTAATGCCCGTATCTCGCACAACTTCCAGTGCCAGCCCTTGATTGTGCTTTATGAACACAGTTTAAGGCACAGACACCACAAGAGGATCTGTGGTCCTGCGGCAGTGTAAGGGAAGCTGATTTAGCATCTCTCCCGCAGATTATCCCCAGAGTGGGGAGATGCCACTTAACGGCTGCAGGGAATTGAAATCCTCTCTGCCTCTCTAAGCTCCTAAAGTCCAGTTCTGCCGCTTGGGGCGGGCCCAGCAAAGCAGTCTGGGATTTCCTTCCAGTTAAGAGTTGAGCAGAGTTAAAAAAAAAAAGTGGCGAAGCTAGAAGATGATAGTTGCAGTAATAATGAGATTAGCATGTGTGTGTTGGAGAAAAACGACTTCTCAAGAAAAGCAGATCTCCACTAAATGGGCCTTGATGGTGTTTCTTGACAGATGTTTTCAGTTTTTCCTCTCTGAATAAAGACAGGCAAGGTTAGCGCGAGCATGAAGAGCAGGACTGGTGTTCACGGGGAGCTCACATGCTGAGCTGTCAGTGGAGATTTGCGCTGAGGAAAGAGCATGTGAGATGTGCATTGTTTAAAGGTTAGTGGTGAGGCCAGGCATTCCTCTGATGATAACAGCCCATTGAGGAGGCCATTGCCAGAATGACTCTTTTCTTATATTACATCTGTCCTTTCTGTCTTTCTGGAGGATATCTCTTCTCATGCTCTGGCAGGTGAGCTGTGTGGAGTTGCGTGTGTGTCTTTACCTTTAGACTTCAATAAAGTCAGACAGTGACTGATACTGACATTCCTGTGTTTGTAGTCAGTGGAAAAATGTGTGTATATATACTGTATGTACACACTCAATATTATATGCAAAGATGTATTGTTATATAGATTTTAATATTTACATAAATATGTAAGTTTGTTACTTATATTTCCATCATATCAGTGTTATTTTAATATCATTGATATGAATAGTTTTCATTACTGTTTTGAATCACTTTTTCTATTTTAATTTTTATTTTAATTTTAATTAAAGAATTTTGCAGTTTTTTAAATAATTTTTTAATATATTTTTGTCAATGTTTACATTTTTTTACAAGTTAGTTTACTTATATATCAATTTCAAATAAATATCTAAATATATTTATATCAGTGTTATTTTAGTATCATTGAGATTAACACTTTTAATTAATGTTTTGAATAACTTCAATTTTAATTAAAGATTAGTAATTTTGCTGTGTTTTTGTCATTTTTAAATATTTTTTGTCTATATTTAAGTTTTTATGTATTTACATAAATATCTAAAATATGTAAATATATTGTATATGTAATTATTATAGTATCATTGAGATACTATAATGGTTATTATTAATGTTTTGAATCACTTTTTATATGTGACCCTGGACCACAAAACCAGTCTTAAGTCGCTGGGGTATACTTGTAGCAATAGCCAAAAATACATTGTATGAGTCAAAATTTTTAAATTTTTCATTTATATCAAAAATCATTAGGATATTAAGTAAAGATCATGTTCCATTAAGATATTTTGTAAATTTCCTACTGTAAATATATCAAAACTTCATTTTTGATTAGTAATATGCATGGTTAAGAACTTCATTTGGACAACTTTAAGGGCAATTTTCTCAATATTTACCCTCAGATTCCAGATTTTCAAATAGTTGTATCTCGGCCAAATATCGTCCTATCCTAACAAACCATACCTCAATGGAAAGCTTATTCAGTTATTCAGTTTTGAAAAACTGACACTTATGACTGGTTTTGTGGTCTAGGGTCACATATGCTCTATTTTAATTTTAATTAAAGTTTTACTGATTTGTTGTGTTGTTTTGGAATTTTTAACATATATAAAAATATGTCTATATTTGCATTTTATAAATGTCTATATAGTTTTAATTTTTGTTTTATTTCAGTTTTAGTTATTTCAGCACATAAAGTTATTAATACTAAATTGTTATTATTAGTTTTTAGTTTTAGTTACTATAATAACCCTTAGTTTACTGCGTTAATCCTGATTTATTGTCAAAAATATATGATCTTGTGGGAACTTTTTCGCAAGACACAAATACGTACCGATAAGTACATTTTGCTAAGCTAGCAGCAAGATACAAGCATTAGCGTTAGTGTTTAAACAGATAGAGAATATATTTAATCAGCATTTCTCTTGCATGCATTTCTTTACTGAGCTCGTTGCACTGCGTTCTGGGACTGCCTTGTTTATGAAAGATAAATGCGATGCTGACTTTGGCTGAAACTGTGTCATTTAACACCATGATTTTGCTGGCTGAGGATTGCTTTGTTGTTGGGTTTAAGGTTTTTTTCCTTTAGAAATTCTTAATGGAGTCAAAAATTAAACAATCATACAATATAAATGAAGAGAAAGTATTGATTAAAAATAATTATTCATATGAAGCACTCATTACTGGCCCAAACAGATGCATGCAAACAAACAAAAACGCACACAAGCTCTCCTCTCAGGCCCACATCAGACCCACTAAAAATAAAAAAAGAAACATAAAAGAGGCCATGAAAAGTAAAATCAAAAGATCAAAATCCTCTTCTCAAATAAAAGATGAGAAGAAATCAATAAGCATAAAGTAAGCTTTAGATTTTTCATCTGAGCCTTAAACCCAATTTCTCTCTTGTTTGTTTGGCTTTTTCTTGCAATATTGCAATGAACATTGTTCAGAAGAAAGGAAATCAAAAATCTTTTAATCTCTTTAAAATCTCAATAGTTTTTTTTATATATATAGAAAAGAGATGAAATATGAAACATATATCTGCTTCTGAACTAAACCTGTATTGAGATTCATAAAAGACATATTAAAACACATTTAAAACTGACTGCCTTCGAATCTGTGTTATTTTAGTATTATTTATATTCCATTATAGTATTTTGAATGACCTTTTATTTATATTTTTGGTTTTTATTTTCATTTTAGTGTAAGTTTTAGTGATTTTGCTGTGTGCTTTTCTCATATTTATTACTTTTTAAAAGTATTTTTATAGCTTTACTTGATTTAATTTATTATAATTTAGTAATTTCAGTATTTCAACTAACTCTTCATTTCCATTAGCTGACAAAACAATTTTTTTTTTTTTGTTTAAGATTTTTATGATATTTATATTTTTTCAGCTTCATTTCAATTAATGAAAATTATTTTTAATAGATTTAGTTAATAACAACACTGCTTTGAATGTGTTTTGAATAATCAGATCACAAAAACATTTTGGACCATGTCTACACATCTTTTTAGCGATCTGATCACTTAAAACGGATCTTGAGACTTGTTAACAATTGTCTCATTGTGTCTGTGTTTAAGTAATTTTAGACATCCGAGACAAATTGTCTCCTGTGCTAAGATCAACTTCTGAGAAATAAAATGTTCCTCTGGGGGAGGTTTGAATGTTCTCCGATGAGCTGCAGTCTCATGGTTTAACGTCAAGTAGGTTAAATTGCTCTGATCTTAGATTCTATCACATCGTAAGCCATTAAGAACCACCTCTGAGGCTGTAATAAAACAAACTGGCACACAGAGAAAGAGAGAGTGTAAAGTGAGAGCGAAAAACACACAGGACACAGGGTCTCAAGCACCGTGAAGCACATGTTCATTAGTGCTATTTTTTTTTTTTTTTTTTTGTCTCTCTTTCTCTCTGGAATTGAGTATGTCTCGGTAAGGCCCATTAAAAACAGACTAATGGTTATTACTCTGCTCCCCCATTATCAGCCAACGTTCATTTTTTTGTTTATCTTGTTCCACTGTATTGAGTACACGTTCTATGGAAATGCACCAGATTAAATTGCCAATTCATTCCTCATAATTCTTCGGCGAGAATTAAATTGCTTTTAGAATAATAATAGGGCTTGTGTGTTGCACTCTTTGGGAGTATCTTTGTAATTTTTCATTTCCACAGAGGAACCGCTTCCGTCGGCTAGCTGTAGAGCATCTTCTGGGGCCCAGACTCTCTGCTGCGTTTTGCGAATTGAGTATCGGGAGAGTTTGTTTGTTATAAAGTCTAGAGACGTTTGAGTGCCTGAGGTTTTTTGTGTTGAGAATGTGGTTGGAGAAGTGCTATTTTAGTATTATTTATATACTATTATAGTATTTATTAATGTTTTAAATCAGCTTTTATTTTTATGATTAAAATTAGTTTTCATTTTAATTTTAGTTTTAGTTGTTTTATTAGTTTTTAGTTTTTTATATAGTTCTTTAATTCAGTTTTATTTCAGTTTTAGCTTTAACAAACTTATTTCATTTAGCTGTGGCAACATTTCTAATTTTTTTTTTAAAATTTTCGTCTAAAATTCATATTTAGTTTTATTTATTTCATTTACCAGAAACTATTTTTTAATAGTTTTAGATTTAGTTAATAAGAACAACTAGGCTGGAGACTTGGAGTGCTTTGGAATATGACTATATTGTGTGATCTAAGAGGTTATGATTGAACTTTACACGTTTACCTGAACGTACATTCAGTTGAGCTCAAACTAAGGGATCTTTTGAGCCTCTTTCCAAATACAAACAGAAAGAGATGATGAGAAATGTTTCTGGGTTAACCAATTAACTTGACTTCATTATCTGTTCTTTTTTTTCTCGTTCATTTCAAGTCTTCTGTTTTGAAGTTTCTTTGTTGCTGCTTTCTGTAGAAGAGCAATTAACAGTGTTGAGGAACATTACCATTGATTGAAGTGTTACATCCATCCGTTCAGGGTGTTTCCTTGCCTCCAGCCTTTCTGTGGTTTGGAAAATTATTGTGTTAATTATTTTAAATAAAACTAATGTTACATAATAGATTTTTATTAAAAGTAATGTTATTTACATTTACAGTACTAGTTATTGATTCATTTATTTTTCTTTTTTTAACACATTGTAAAATTTGTTTTATTCATTTTTTAACATTCAAAACATTATTTCAGGTTTTGGACAAGTAATTTCCTTAATAATTTTCAGGCAATTACTATTTGGGGGGAAAATCTGATCTCTTTGTTAATAAATAATCAGATTTATTTATTGTAATGGGACCAGTTGTTGTATTGCAGTTTTCACATCTAGTATTATAGACAAAAAAACTAAGCTGTGACACAATATTTTAAAAGGACAGTTCACCCCCCCCACCCCCACCCCCCCAGTTCACCCCCCCCCCACCCCCACCCCCCCCAAAAAAAAAAAAAAAACTGTTCTAAACCTGTATTTATTTATTCTGCTAAACACACACACACAAAAATTATATATTTCTGTTCCCCATTGACCTCCATAATTTTTTTTCCCCATACTGGGGACCAGCAATTGTCTGGTTACCCATATTCTTCAAAATAAAGAAACTCATACAGGTTTGGAACAACTTGAGAGTGAGTAAATAATGGCAAAAAAATTTTATTTCTGGTGAACGATCCCTTTAAAAAAAAAAACTAATCTGATTATCTAATGCATGCTGCTTGTTCCACATCACCAAATGGAAACAGCCTTATTGGTATGAGCTTTCAGGAGAATGATACACTGGACTGGGTGTTTATGGTAAATTGTGTATGTGTACATGGGCACATTAATACTCTCAGTGGGACCTGGTGAGAGGGATGTGTGGCCTTCTCTCAAAGCCAGGAATCTACTCCCTCTCCTGCTCCGAGATGAAAGATTGATTGGCAGATGAAGAGACTGGCAATGTGGCGGCCTTACAACAGCGTCATGCTAAGCTCTCCGACTTTGGTGGCAGATGCGTTTGCTTTTCCCTCTGCTTTCTCTCTCCCAGGGCACACCAGCCGAGCAAGTCCCCATATCAAATATTAAGCCGAGGACATTTCAAAATTTATTGTTTCGCTGTGAGTTCACGCTATCTCGACTTTACAGTATAGTAAACGTTCTCATTTGGGCCAACTTGGGATGGTTGGTGAAAATTGTGCAGAAATTGGGTATCGGTTTGATGTGAGATAAGAGGCAGTGATAATCATGTCCCAGTGCCCATGGCATCTCTCAAATCATGAGGGAGGTGGTTTTGTGTCCGGTTGCTTAGAAACAGTGGGCTGAGAAAATGAGTTGCCATTGTAATGTTGAGGCTGAAAAGATTGGCAAGACCGCCGAACGCATTCAGCCATTCAGTGAGATTGCTACTGGGAGATTGACATTATTTAGCTGCCTTTCTGCTTTTGTGCTTCAGAGTTTGTGGCTTTGTGCTTCTACAGAACACACACAGAGGAAAGAGAGGTGGGTCTTCACAAATATGATTTCTTAGAATATAATTAAATCTGTACTACATTGGATGGCCTACTAATGTTTGTGCATCAGTTGGCAAGCAAGAAAAAAAACAACAGACCATTTTTTTCTGATTAATGGTAAACCGTTGCCTGTAAGTAAAAATCATTTACTGAATCAATTCAAGTCATTGAATCATTTTCTCAACCTATTTATTTAAAAACAATGATTCATTCAGCATCACAAGAAGTCTTTATGAGTGAGTCATTGGATTGTTTACTCAACCAATTTGTTCAAAACCACTGCACTGAAATCACATACTCTCTGAATTGGTACTTTTTTTTTTTTTAAATAAGTACTCATATAGTGAAGAAGTGGCCTCATGGGATAGTAAAGTGTCCGGATGACCGGTTCGAAATCTCACTGGAATTAGAAAGTCATTTGGGCATTTTTCGCCTACTGTTTTATGAAAACTATAGACATACTCTTTTCACATACTGTTGTTTGTCTACTATGATAGAAAATTCCACTACTGTTTGTTGCTGTGGCTTTTGGATGTAATTATCTTGGCTGAGCAAAAATAAACTAATTTGCACTAATATGTCTAAAATGTAAGTTACTCAATTACTGAAGTCCTGTATAAAAGCAATATCATACATAAACATGATTATTTTTGTACTTTAACTGCACATTAATCTATTTTTTTATTTACTTTTTTTATTTAAAATATATGGTGATGTGTGCATTTATAACACTATACCTTTTATTACCCTGGCATTAATTTACAAAATAATAATAATAATAATAAAATGTCTGTAAGTGACTAATTTTGTAAAGTGTTTGTTTCTCTATTCTGACTCCCATAATCCAGCTCTCTCTATGTTTTTAGTATTTTAGAGTCCTTTTTTAAAGTCCTAAAAATGCCAAACTTTTTTTTCTTTTTTTTTTTTTGATATGGAGCAAATAATAATAATAATAATAATAATAATTAATTAATTAATTAATTTACAATTATTTACTGTTATTTTCCATGTACCTGCTATTCTGTACTTTTATGTTCCAAACCTATACATGTGAGAAGAGTCCACAAATTCATCAGCACTCTTATGCAATATTGCTTGATTCTAAATTATTTAATATTGGTTACTTGTTGATTATCTACCCTAGTAAAAAAATAATATATTTAAAATATATTTATTTCATACTAAGTATAGTTTGAATCTATTAACATATTTACTGACATATCGCTCGAGACTTACTGGTATTAAAATAATAATTAAACTTTATTTGGAGTATCATTTGTGCACAAAGCATATTTCTTAATATTAAGGCTAAAATGTGCTGTAATGTCACTATTGATGAGGATTGTATCATCTTTGAATAATACTGGTCTTAAAATGCAAGATATTTAAATAGTACCTGAAACATACTTGCAATATTTCCACTTTAGCACTTCAGTATATTTTTATTTGGACTTCAGCACTAATTCCACACAATTAAAGTGCATTAAGCACAAAATTAGTTGTTCCAGTTTAGCAGACTTTAAGTATACCAGTTTAGTATAGTAAAAGTTCAATTGCAGGGTATTTATATTAAGTACATAAATATGTACATGCATTTGCAGTATACTTAGTATGAAATTCATGCATTTCAAATACATTTTAGTATATTTATTTTTCACTAGGGTATATGTAAGGTAAATGGTGTTCCATTTCCGTGTGTAAACATCAAATAAAACTAAAGCAAAGATAATCAAACCCAGATAGAGGACTTCGCCTCCTCATTTCAGAAGTCCAGCACACGCCACTGCTGTCAGTATCATGTCTTCAAGCATCAGAGGTGTTGTGGTTACTCAGGGAGATTGCACGCCTGTCACGTAGTATCGCCTGCTTATAAATTTAAGTAAGTGAATAACAGCGTGTGAGCGAGGGTGCTGTGTGTGTGTGTGTCTCACCCGGTGGCCTGGAAAAGCATTTTCACTCCAGTGAATCCGTCGTGACAACAGGTATTAGGGTATGATTTGCCACTGAGCTTAATGGAGCTTAAAGAAAGTGGCCCTGAGCTTCTCTCCTGTCTGTCCCTCCCATCACATCATGAGAGTGTTCGTGAAGGCTGGTGTCACCTTGATATCAATGACCTGCCACTTTGCATGGAGGATTTAGGACTGTGGATCTGAGGTAATGCCTCACAAACACAAGTCCAGCACAAGTTCTGTTTGTCTCCGTCTGCTGAATTCTCATATAATTTTTTTATTAGTTTACTGTGGTCTTCTTTAGGTCACAGGTCATGAGCAGATATGACTGTGGAAGGCAGGAGAATGATAGAGAGAGTACACTGGATCAGAGTAAGGTCACCAGAGAAAGAGGTCACAGTCACAAAGACACAGCAAGACAGTCAGGTGCAAACACTCTTAAAGGATAAGTTTAGGCAAAATTAAAAATAGTCATTTACTCATAACATTTAAAACTAATATGATTCTCACATTGGAGATATTTTAAAAATGTCTAAACTGCACTTATAATTTCTGAGTAATTAATGAGGACTGGCGCAAAATACAGTACAATACAAAACAATACAATAAAATAATCATCCATACAACTTATTTGCCATATATTGGGGCATTATAAAGTCTTCTGAAGGTATACACCAAAAAGAAATTGGATTTACTTAAAAAGTAACACAATGAATTTAGCTTGCAATTCAGAAGTAGAAAGACTGAAGCAGTATTTTCTTGTAAAGTGTAAACCCTAAAAAAAAAAAAAAAAATTTACTTTCGAAACAATTCTCACTCAGAACTCGCTAGTAAATTTCACAAATATTTACTATTTCACAAATATTTACTATTTACTTGAAATTTTGAAGTATAAAAAATGAAATTGTAAAACTTTTCTCACAAAACATACACCAATAATCTTAATTGCAACTGTTTTTTTTCATATTTGAGTGGTATTTGAGAGCTACTGCAGAGGGAAAGATTTTCAATAATTATATAATCTTTTGTCTATTCCTCAGACAGATCTGTTGCATGGTTTCCAAAAACTTTTTTTTTTTTGGTCAGTCTAACCATTTTACTGAAAATATTTACTCATGAGATTTTAAGTTAATATTTTAACAACCAGATTCATATGTTTGAAATCTCTATAGTGTATGTAAAAAGTCTTTTATGGTTCTTCTTCACTATTTTTGAATCTTAAAAGCTTCAGTCTTTAATCAGTTTCATAGGCAATGAGAATTGACATTCTGGAAAATATCTTCTTTTGTTTTTCTTGGAAGCTTGAACAACATGAAGGTAAGCATATGATGACAGATTTTTCATCAGATTTTTCAGTGCTGTTATCATGAGATTAGGGTGCAATCTGTGACTGTATTGATCTCACTGATGGTATAAAAGAGCCTCCATATGTTGTCCAGTTATAAGGAACCGTTGGATGAATGTCTGTACCTCCACACACTGGACATGTGAAATCCCTCAGAGACTGTTCTGTGAGTCATTACCCATCAGCACAAAGATCACACATGCTTTCTGCCTCAACTGGTAAAGGTTGACAGTGGTGTCTCATGTCAATCTGTGGCTTTACGTCAGGGAGGAGGAGGTATAGAAGGCTTTTGTCTTTAACCGTCAAAAACAAACTTTCTATTCATCGAGACAGTGACCGTTACGTCTACACCAAATCCCATTCCAGTCATACTCTACTCAAAGCTGTCATTTTAAAAATTCATAGCCTGTTTTGTCCAATCTGAGCCCCTGAACAGAGGCTCTTTTGTGTTTTGTTGAGGTGATCTTGGGTACTACAATGACATGTTTAGCTTGGAAATAAGCCAGCTTCTCATGACACATTATGTGTCTTTCAGATATACGCCCTGCATAAACACACTCTGACACTGTCAAACATGTCCAACAAAGCAGTTAATGTCTATGTAATGGCCGTCTTTTAACATGGGATTTAGAGACCCTCGGCGAGACTTCTTCCTGGCATTGATGGAAGAGATCAGCCATGCACCAGATGTGATAAATTTTCCCGGGTTTCCCGTTTAGTGTGTTGTTCAAGAGCACCAGGGTTGGTTGTTTTCTTTTGTTACCCAATGACATGCTGTCATGTAAAACGGAATATAAAACATTCCTATTAAGGGAACAAGCGATTAAACATGAAAAGGCTTGGATGGCTCTCTGTTATAAATTAATAATTCCAAAATCCTTTTCCCCTCACTCTGTGTCTCTAGGTGTCAGCCTTAATGACTAGCTTAAAAAAAGATATGCCTACCGCGTACGTCTCTGCAGATGACCAGTCATCGCGGCATTGTGCCTTAAAATTGCTTGTCATAAATTACCCCTCCTCGTGTTCGCCCGCAGCACTTGATGTCTTGAATTCGGGCCATTTTGCAAGCTGTATTCAAGCATGAACTTCAATTTGCTTTTCATAAAGGGATTACACAGCCACTATTGTCACTCTTCACCACATGTACCTTTCACTTATGAAGCACAATTGCGTTCTGATTTCCCAGCAACTGGTGTGGACCCCTGATGCCGTTCCTCGCCCCTGCCTTTAGAATCATCCCATTTCGGGAGGACGTCTGAAGCAATAGCAGATAAAGATGAATACAGGGATGAGGTTATAGAGGTTGACAGGAGGAGTGAGTGAGAGAAGATAGCAAAATCATTATGAGAACATCATGGTTTGTATGTGGAAGGTTAACTGTGCTAGCATGTGCTGTGAGAAACTTTCAGAGCTATTTTGGCGTTCTCCATAAATTCCTAGAGTACATAAAGTCAGCCATGAGATATTTACACACCTGGTATAGGTATTTTTGTGATCTATCACCCCATTGCAATGCAAAATGCTGAAAGGATGGAGACTTAAGTCAAGCGTTCTGATTCATCCACATTTAAGCACTGCCAGCTGTGTTTCTCGAGACGTTTGACCCGAGTCTGTTATCCCTGGTAGGTCAAACTGGGATCTCGCTGATGAGACACGCTCCATTTCTCTAACTCACTGCCTCTAATTTTACGTTTTCTAACTATAGCACTATTTGCTCTCTTATAAATCTTAAGTGGACACAAAAGGGCTATTGAGTGAAGCATTTGACTGACTACATCATTTTTCACGGATTAGTTCAGGGCCCAATGGAAATAAAAGAGAAGTTGAAATAAAAACTGTTTGCTAATCATAATGTTGTCTCATTTCCTCTCTTCTATGTTCTTCTTATTCTTTTCTCTTTCCATCTCACCATGACTCTTCTTGTCTCTGTGTAATCTATTTTTTTTTAATGTCTTGATGTGTCGTTTCATCTTTTCTCCTCTTGTCTTGACCCATCCGTTCTTCTTGACTCTTCTCTTAACTGTCCTCCTCCCTGCATCTTCACGTCTCTTAGCATCTCACTTCTCTCATCTTGTTGTATTGATTAATTTCTTTGTGTTTTTTTGTCTCATCTCATCTCCTTTCAACGTGTTCTTCTTCTCTCTTCATGCCTGTTCTCTTCTCATCTGATCTCACTGTCTACTTATGATTTCTCATCTCAACAGTTCTTCTTCTCTTCTCTTCCCACCTCAACTCTTTCCTTTCCTGAGTCCATCTCATCTAGTCTCATCTTTTCTCCTCTTGTAGAGCCCCATCAGTCTTGACTTTTCAGTGTCCTGTCTGTCTCTTTCTTTGTCTTTCCTCTTTTCCTGTCCTCTATTTTTTGTCTTGAATTGTCATCTTTTCTCTTTTCATCTGTTCATTATTCTACTAATCACTTCTCATCTCACCTGCTTTTATCTTTTTGTCTCTACATGTCTGTTCTCTTGTCTTCTCACCATCTCCCTATTTAATTCCTTTACTCTCTTGATGTGTCATCTTGTCTCATCTTTTCTCCTCTAGACTTGTCATCTTTTCTTGACATTTCTCTTCTCTTCTAATCTCATCTGTTCTTTTAATCTGTTCTCCTCTCTTTGTATCTGTTTTTGTCTCGTCTCATCTATTATTGTCTTCTCACAAGTTCTCATCTCATTTGTTCTCTTCTCTTCTCTTCTCTTCTCTTCTCTTCTCTTCTCTTCTCTTCTCTTCTCTTCTCTTCTCCTCTCTTCTCTTCTCTTCTCTGTCTAATGAGAAGGCCAGAGGCTCACGCTGGAGGCCAGTAGACCAACAGGCATGTCACAGTAACTGTGCAACTTCGGACTAACAAGCTGTAGGCTTGTCACAGACAAACCCACCTGAAGTGAATTGCGGTAAGCCAAGCAGCATTCACGAGTGTGTGTGTGGGTCGAGCCCAGCTCTGAGTGTCAGCTGATGTTTCACATTAAGGCCGCACAGAGACACAAGCCCCCCTCAACCCTCTGTCCAAACTGTCACATGGCAATCTGAGAGCAATCAGAGCCAGTGAAAGCCACATGTTCTCCTTGAGCACCAGCGCTGCGCTTGTCTTCCTGTTGCAGGTACACGCTGACAGCCACAAACGCTGCCTGATTAGCCAGCTTCCTCCAGGTTTTTCTTTTCCTCAGGGCTAAATAATGGCAGTCCTTGGAAATAATTACTCACAATGAGTGAGGTGCCAGCACGAAGCTTTAATATCTCTGTCCTTCACTACCATGTTTTTCCACTAACCCTCACACAGGTCCTTGGCCATTTAATCTCATTGGCCTTAATGGAACTCCGCAGAAACATCAGTCAAGCGAGTTGCTGGGTGCTGGGAGTCAGTTGAAGATAGCTTTGCAGTGCAGGGAGATGTAAAAAAGGGGGAGAATTGTTATTGTTTGTTTACTTTCCAATGGCATGCATTTGGATGGATTTATTCAGTGAGCTGACCACAGGCTAGAGGTGATTTACTTGGATTATTCCCAGACTCCCTCATCAGGACTCTGACTGACAAACAGGGAGAGAAGTCAACTTTAATACTACTTAAGCCAGGTTGTCTTATGAACCTGAACTTTTTTTTCCTCCTCCGTCCTTTTGGGCTTAATATAGTACCAGTGAGTGTGCTACAGCAGAAAGAGCTTGAAAACTTATCACAAAACTAACTCAACCTTGCTCTCAGGATATAGCTTTCTGGAGATTTCTCTCTGAGGATTCTTTGTGTGTCCAGGGTTCATGGGTTTACAGATGTTGGCTATTTTCTTTTCAAAAAGGTCAGTCACATGTGGTTGACATGGGTTCTGACAGTATTGACTCTCAGACTTCATGCAGCTGTTTTCCATACAACAACAGATAATGTTTGTATATCTCTGAATTTTGTTTGTTTATTTATTTATACTGCATATACACTACTGTTCAAAAATTTGGGGTTGGTAAGATCTTTATAAGTGTTATATTTTACAGTTTTTAAAAAATGTGACCCTGGACCACAAAACCAGTCTTAAGTCTCTAGGGTATATTTGTAGCAATAGCCAAAAATACATTGTATGGGTCAAAATTATAGATTTTTCTTTTATGCCAAAAGTCATTAGGATATTAAGTAAAGATCATGTTCCATGAAGATATTTTGTAAATTTCCTACTGTAAATATCAAAACTTCATTTTTGATTAGTAATAATGCATTGCTAACAACATCATTTGGACAACTTTAAAGGCGATTTTCTCAATATTTTGTTTTTTTTGCACCCTCAGATTCCAGATTTTCAAATAGTTGTATCTCGGCCAAATATTGTCCTATCCTTAACAAACCATACCTCAATGGAAAGCTTATTTATTCAGCTTTCAGATGATGTATAAATCTCAGTTTCGAAAAAATTTACACTTATGACTGGTTTTGTGGTCCAAGGGTCACAAATGTCTCTTATGCACACCAAGGCCGTATTTATTTGGTCAAAAATGAACAGTAAAAACCGTAGTATTTTGAAACATTATTACAATTTAAAATAACAACTTTCTATTTTTAATATAACTTAAAATGCAGTTTATTCCTGTGAAGGCAAAGCTGAGTTTTTGGTAGCCATTACTTCAGTTATCAGTGTCACGTGATCCTGCAGAAACATTGTTTTCAGGATTGTTTGATGAACAAACAAACAAACAAAAAAACATTATAAATTCAATCTGTCATTATAAATGCCTACTGTCATTTTTGACCAATTTAATGCGTCCTTGATAAGTGAAAGTAATTTCTTAAAAACCTCACTGACCCCAAACTATTGAATGGTAGTGTAAAACACCAAAGCACAATGTTTATTAAATTTTGAATTCAATTTGGGTCTGTTCCTCATATAAATCATATTGGAATGTAGCTTGGAAAGTTCTGTGGCTTATTCAGCAACATGACAATGAGTAAATAATATCTTAATATTTGAGTGAACTATTCCTAATTGAAGAAGGTAACTGGCTTTTCAGCCAGTCATTTCTTCATATGTTGAATAATTCTTCATCTGTTACCCAATTCCTTACTGTAACCTTAAAATCGCACTACCTTTTCTCAAAATCTCAACAAACCCAAAAAAACTCATGATGATTTTACACCTATGTCTTAAACCATATCCTCAACCGCAGCTTTTTTAACTGAAGGTCATTCATGAAATCTCATTATGAGATGAGTTAAATCTAATCTCCATTCCCTGTGTTTTGCATCTCTACAGGCATCACCACTTTAATTGAGCAATAATAAAACTCAGAGTTGATGTCTGTGTTTGTATTTGCTGCTTTGTGTTTGTATTGTACAAGGTTATACCTTGTTATTGGTGTTCCTACATTAATGTGCATTTATTGCAGTGGCCTCCTTTATTTGTGCTGGCTGAGTTTTCCACAGCCATCTCCGTACTGTGTACTCTGTTTATGTTGTC
The DNA here is from genome assembly GCA_021397915.2 of Tor tambroides. Lineage (NCBI taxonomy): Eukaryota > Metazoa > Chordata > Actinopteri > Cypriniformes > Cyprinidae > Tor > Tor tambroides. The sequence goes on along the minus strand of JAFVLL020017933.1, from coordinate 41,384 downwards.
ATTTAAACAATATTATAATCAAGGGAAGATATGGACTCATGAGTAACACAGAAATACAGGGTACAAAACCCATAGAGCATACAAATCCCTCTTTGATGGCGTTTGAAAATAGTCAGGTGCTCCATTTTTGTCGCAGATGCAAAGAGGAAATGATGGCGCCCTGAAAAAGGGGCAGAGAGCATGTGCCTGCTTGAGAAGTGTGAGAGGAGCGAGTGAGTCACACAAAAGCTTGTTTGTGGATGTCGCAGCAACAATGCGGCCACGCTGAGTGTATTCAGGCGTACAGGGATGCACAGAGACTTCGGTTTGTGAACCGAAAATGAGACTACCCACATTCTTTGAACACCAAACCATACACGACTCCAGGCTCTCTGCGATGCTTTGTTAAGCCCACATAGTCATGAGGTTTTATAATTAGCCCGTTCCTCCAAGACAAAAAGCGAGCCGTTCTTGTTTTTGCCCCCGACCTTTGAGGTGCTTTTTTTCAGGTTGCTGTTGTCATAGCACTTGTCAGGAGTTTTTCTGGGCTGTTGCATTTCAGTCTGACATAAAAACAAACGGAGGACATCAGTTTGCGCCAAAACAGTGGCTAATGTAGCTCTTCCTTTCAGAGCTTGGAGAAGGGCCCTATTCTGTTATCTAGGTTACATGCAAGCACAACCTCTTCATTCATTAGACCACAATAACATCAGTGCTACTTCAGATTGTAAAACCCCTGTTATATGATAAAGTCAGCTCTAAATAAAACCTGGTGTTATGTTCATTAATCTGTGCATACATTTTATAGCTTTGTTCAAAAACCTAGAGACTAGACGGCACTTTTGTTTGTTTGATATGGTTAAAAATGCACTATTTTCAGTCAGCCATAATTTACTACATTTTAGCAAAATATTCAGTAACAGGATGGTTATCAAATTTGTAGTATTCATTATGATTTTTCTTTTATGAGGGAAAATGTACTTCATCATAGCATCATAGCCACCTTCCAGACAAGAAAATGTGCTAAAATTCCCAGTTTTGGCAAGTCTGAAATACACTGGAAAAGCAAAAAGTTAAAGATTGTGGATGAAGTCAAGAGAAATGTTGGTTGTAAACACTACTATTCAAAAGTTTAGAAAGACTGTTTTAATGTTTTTGAAAGAAGTCTCTTATGCTTGCCAAGGACGCATTTATTTTCTTAAAAAAAAATACAGTAAAAACAACATTTTGAAATATTATTACAATTCAAAATAGCTGGTTTAATATATTATTAATTCCCAAAAGACTTTTTGTGGAAACTGTAATACATTTTCCAGGGTTCTTTTATGAATAGCAAGTTCAAATGGAAATATTTTGTAACACTATCAATGTCTTTAATGTCACTGTCATTGTTGAAAAAAAGTATAATTTTTCACATGCTAACATACACCAAAGAAGAGAAGTGGTAACTAATAGCATCATTAAAAAGAACAAAGAGAGAAATATGTCCCTCACTTCGTCACTGATGCGAATGCTATTCAAATATGTCTGTGATTTTGAATAAGGCATGAATTTTATACACCTCTGCTAATTGTCACATTCCTTCCAACAATGGTGAAAGTTCTTCATTTTTTAAGTGACGCCTTAGAACTGAGAGTCTGTGCCGATGAGGGGAATTGCCTGGGATTCGCCACAGGTACAACAGATGATCATTTGTCTCAGATGATACACTCTGTCACAAATGGTTAAGCATTAACTGGTTTCAAGGGGGCTTCTAAATGGAGCGGACAGAATTAGAAGGTGCTTTCATTGATTGCAATCAGAGGGACTTGGGGGGAGATTTCTGGCACTCTAAGTGGAGGAGACACTGTGGAGAAATGGTTTGGAGGTTCAGGGAGGGTAAGGCGAACAGCGTGCGTGTGGCATGGAGAGAAAAACAACACTGATTATCCATAAGACGTGAGGCAGGGTGCTGATGGCAGAGCTGCCGGAGGCCTGATTGAGTGATTTACGTGGCTGGCGGCCAGAGAGATGGCGGTACATGCTGGGCACAGGTGGCACGTTTAGAGTTTAGATTGTGCGTGGCTCAGCACAGCAACCTCTGCTGGCCATCGTTGGAACTGGAATTTGGTTTGTTGGTCTCCCAATCTGATCAAGTTGGTTTGTTGACTGGTTTTAGAATGGAAAAACTGTTAAACATCAGCTTGGCCAGACTTGGAGACCATTTTAAACTAGCCTTGTTAATACAAGTGCAAGATACAGTGTGTGAGGTTTTTCAGTCTTAATCTTTCCCTTATGGTGAAACCAAATTATAAAATTACATATGAACTGCATGCAAGCTGCTTAAAATGATCTGTCAGATGCATAAAATGTAAATGTAATGTATGTATGCTACCATTCAAAAGTTTGGGATCAGTGAGATTTTTCTCTTATGCTCACCAAGGCTGCATTTATTGAATAAAAATATAGTAAAATCAGTAATATTGTGGATTTTTAAAAAAAAAAATTATATATATATATATATATATATATATTTATATATGTATATATTGTGTTTTCTATTTTAATATATTTTAAAATGGCAAATTTGAATTTTTTTATATTTCTTCTTCAGTTTCTTATAATCCTTCAGAAATCATTTTAATATGCCGATTTTGTGTTCTAGAAACATTTCTTATTATTATTAGTGTTAAAAACAGCTGTGCTGCCTAATACTTCTTGGAAATATATTCCATATAAGTTCAAAACAGCATTTATTTGATATAGAAATCCTCTATAACATTATAAATGTTTTTACTGTGAATGTTAAATGTTTTTTACATTTGATCAATTTAATCCATCCTGTTTGTATTATGTAAGAAATAAAATGGTTTTACTGACTAAATGTTTAAAGTGTATGTGTCAGTGTATGTATCATTTAAAGAAATGTAGCCCAAATACACTTTACGAGAAAAACTTATCATAAACAAAGAATTCAGACACATTTGTGTGTGTGTGTGTGTGTGTGCGCGCGTGCGCGTCTAAATACTTTTTAGGGCTTACTACTGACAAATGGTGCACTTTTCTATTTTTGAAAAATGTCAGTTGAACAAGATTCAAACCTCTCACTATGAAAGAGGCAAGAAAAATTCCACTCAGCCCCATATTAAATTCCATATGAGGGTTTAAGGATGAGGGGCTCTGCCCTCCCAAGGCTGAATTCCAGAAACGCCCCTGGTTTGGTCCAAAGTGGTGATTGGAGTGAAAGGAAAGCTGCTGTCACAGGCAGAGGGCTGGAGTGTAAATCTGTGGAGAGGAGCTGAGAGGTAAGGACACATGCATTAGGACAAGACAGGCTGTCTCTCCATTGGGGGGATGGAGACAGAGAGTGATGTTCAACCGTGGGAGATTGATGAGCTGTCTCTACTCTAGCAATTGCATAGGTCATAGGAGAAGAACGGTGTCATTCTCTCTCTCTGTTTCTGATGCTCTTTCTCTATCGTGCTTTCTCTCTCTTTCTGTTCAACTAAGCATCATCTTTCACGCAAACATATCTACCTGTCAGTCCTAGACCTCAAAGAGCACAGCAGAGCTCTTTAATATACAGTATCATAATGTTTAATGTAGAGCAAATAGCCTTCTATATAATTTCTGGATAGCAAAATAAAGATTGTTTTCAAATATATTTCCCAAACATTCTTTGTCTTCCATTGACCAGACAAACAGGGCGTCTTGGCCCAAACTTCTACCATTTTTGGAGCCAATACTTCTGAGTTTGAATGGTTTGGATGCTCAAATATATATATATATAATATTTATTATTATTATTATTAATTTTTTCTTTTTTTTTCTTTTCTAACAAATAGTCTTTTCCAGGTATTATAGACCTCTAAACCTTAAAAGTGCTACAAAGCCACAGCATTTACAGATTTTGAGGGACTGACCTACAAATGGATGTTATTATTGTCTCTGAATATTTAACAGTATTTTAATATCAAAAGATTACACACTTCAGCTTTGAAGGTGCTATAAGCAATTTCAAATACTTTTTAACTTCAAATCCCAATGTTTCAAACTTGTTTTCAAAGCCTTGCCAAGATACTAAAGTCGGCAATGATTACCAGTTTTCCTCTGGGAAGGTATTAAGGTATGAAGTATTAATAAGTTTTTTTTTTTTTTTGGTAGGCATGCACAATATATATTATACCATATTGAATGACAGATTGCATTTCAACTGATATTCTTTTTTTATTTATTTATTAGTAATAATAATTTATTGCCACTGTTAAATGTAATCTTTAGCAAATCTCAAAATGAATATAAATTTTTCTTACTGTATATTATAATGCTGTACTGCCTGACATCACTTGTAGTATTTAAAATTTAAACATTTATTTAGACAAAATAGTTTTTAAAATCAGCTATTATCAGTTTAATGTCATTTTTAATATTTTAATATAGGCCAATTTTCATTCCTTATATTCTGATTGTCTGTAATTTGAACATAACGATCAAGAACCCTTCAAAAAATGAGCCAACTGTAAGGTAAAAGTGTAGATAGTTGTAATGAGCACACGTTTCCACAAGAGACAAGAATGCAGATGCAGTAATGATGGGATGAAGCCCGAGGAGGAAAAGAAGGCAGGAGATGGATTTGGAAATGACAGAGAAGTGCTGGTAGGAGGACGATGTGACAGAGAGAAGCAGCTCTGCAGACTCTGATTTAAGATGTTATCACTAGAGTTGCGGGGACGGGCCCGGGGACCGTCCCACACGCCTGCCTTTCTGTCAGCGAGCATATGAGGAACCAGTCAGCAATCTGATACACCAGACAGGAGAACAGAGACCGATTCTGTGCACACAGAGAGGAGATGGACGAGCAGGGCTACTCTCGCTGTTGAATAATTCTTTCTCTGTCTGTGATACAACAGGGGCGGAGGCAAAAGAAATCCACCTGGCATTCATTTGACTGTCAATCCTCAGATTAAAGAGAGAGCGCACGAGGGATGGAAAGAGGAGAGAGAGAGAGTACAGATGGAAATGAGGAGGAAACAAGCCAGTGATGGCAAGAGAGAGAATTCCTGTCAGTTCTGGTGACCTTTGACGGAGAAACTCAAGGTTTGCGAGATTGCCGTCTTTCCCTCTCCATTCCTGTCACTTTTTCCACAGAGAGGCATGCCAAAATATGATGAAAGACTGGCGTGAGTGGCTGTGACACGACATTCGACACCGTCAACTCGAAACCCATTCTGCTGTCACACGCACACACTGCCTCTTGGGGTAAATTGCTGTAATTTGTGTTATGCTTCTCAAAGAGAGGTGGCGAGGAGGAGGCGGGCTGCTGCGGGGGCTTTCATGCTTAAACAAGTCTATTTGACTTTAGAGAAATGTGCAGGTGATTGCTTTAATCCATTTAAAGCGTGCGCACATCTTTCAGCTGTAGCTTTCCGAGCACACCGCAGCACTCAGATGCTTCTTTCTCCCGAAATCAAGAAATTTCAAAGAGGGAAATTGAGGTAGCATTAACATATTTCTGAGAGGTTATGTCATGTCATATCTAGTATATACAGTATTCTGTATTGTGGGAATGATTACGGTAGAGGTATGACAAGGTGAGGCATATGTTGAACTGATGGGAATGAGGATAAATATTCCCATGTGTGGATCTTTTGTTTTTCCACCTTGCCTCATCTTTGGCACTGCGTTCATTCATCACAATTGACAAAGGTTGAGCGCACATCTGAGCGCAATATGGACACGTGCACAGCACTGTACCATCGTACGAGACTGCTCTCTCGAGAGACATTAGAGGAATAGTTCACCCAAAAGTCAGAATTTAGTCATTGTTTACTCTTCCTTGTATCAGTTCAAACCCATATGATAGCACTTTTTTGATTGTTTGGAAAAAAGAAGTAGGGCTAGGTATCGATACACATTTCTCCATTCAGTTCAGATACTGATTCGATTTTATCCAATTTCCATTCATTTGGGTATTTTTCAGTTAAACTGTCCACTTGGCTTACTGTTACTAAATTAGTAGAATTAACAATAGGGCCCTAAATATGCAGTTCAGTTTTATTTAAACATTTTTTTTTAACGATTCATCAAAAGTAATTTATCCAAAAAGTGATTTGTTGATCAGTCAGACTACAGTGGTTGCGCTGTTTTTGGCTTTGTCCACATAAATCCAGAAAAATTTGAAAACACATCTTTTTCTTTACATTTTGGCCTTTCGTCGACACTTTGATGGCATTTTTGTCCAGCGAAAACTGAGCTTTTTCAAAAGCAATGACATGTTTAGTCATGTGACGTGTATTGTATCCATAAATATCTATGGTTGTACCATCATCATTGTGCCTGCTATTCACTTTCATAATGTTGCTAAAGATTATTGTTACATTGTGCAGTCTTCATAAATTTCTGCAAAAATGACAGTTTATGCAGAAATGTGGCTTATGTGCAATGGAGCTTATGCGCATCAGACTTCTGTATTTTGTAAAACGGGTCTTGTTGCTTCTGGTTCAAGTGTTTTATATTTGCTCTGTTAAAGGGATAGTTCACCCAACAATGGAAATTCACCCTTTCTGACCCTCCATAGACAGCAATCATGTAGACCGTGGTAGTTCCCATGCTGTCTATGCAGGATTAATGACAAAATTTTCCTTTTTGGGTGAACTATCCCTTTAAATATGGAGCTATTTTACTCAAGATGCCTTAAAAGGAGATAGCAAACATCTTTGTTATCTCCTTTTACTGATAATGGATTAAATATGCAGATTGATATCTAAAAGTTTTTTTTTTTAAATATTTTTATTCTTTTCACTTACATTCAGATATTAAAATTCAATACAATGCCAACAATAACAACTGGTTAGGTGATTACTTTAAAGTTATAGATATCACCATCAGTTCATACTGCTGTAACTTTCTCCAACAAGCAAACAGTTTTAGACCACGAGTGGAATAGTGATTTTAAGTGTGACCTGGATATACCAGTGAATGGTGGGATATTTGACAATAAATTGATTGTGCCAAAAGAATATAGCATGAGAACTTTATATCTGGACTCTCGGTATCACCTCATTGAGCGTTAACGATATTTTTCGCAAATGCAGCAAAGTGATCTATGTGTTTTCAGACATGTCAGTCTGTACGATCGCCATTTGTAAAACACTAGTTTGAAATGGAACTAATTTGAAACACTGTTTTCAAATGTATTTCGGATTAATGTGGATATTGCCTTTGATTCACTAAAAAGATCCAGCATATAAGAATCATTTATCTAGCCTATAGTGAGGAACACAAGCATTCTCCCAAGTGTCTCCTTTTGTGTTCCACAAAACAAAACAAAAAAACATTAAGGTTTGGAACAAACAGAAACAGTAAATAATGACAGAATTTTACATGTAAATGTCCTTTCAGTAAAGAAAAGCCTTGATGATTTTTTATTTCTGCAGTAACAATTATCTGAGAATGACTTAAAAACCCTAAAATTGACAACAATTTTCTTTGTGCCCATTTACAGATGCCCAATGTACGTTTGCAGATCAACACAGAGCTGAAGGAAAAAACACTCTGTAATGAATCCCCCACTACAGAGTCCATAATAGCACTCATATCAGTTAATTTCATTTCCATTTGAAAAGCGTTTCGATTTGAAAAACATTGTTACGTAACAAAAGAAAGAGACTGGAATCGGGCCCATCCTATTAATCTCGTTACCTTGACAATATGGACAATACATGCAGTATGTGCCCATTATGCATTTCTCTGAATGAACATCATGGAATACCCAGCACTTACAGACTAGCGCTAATTATCAAACTGAAAAGGAAAAATGAAATGTGCTTTAATAGGAAAATAATTATGATCAGTAGTGTGCAATCGTGAACTGACCTCGTGCCAAAAAAGGATTTTGTTTGCAATACAAAATGGTTCCATTTATTAACATACGGAATAAAATATTCTCTAGCTCGGTTCTAGGATGTTTGATGTCACAGCTGTTTGTTTTGATCTCAGCTGTCTGTGCGTGTTCATTGTGCCTCAAACAGAATCCATCAGCCAGATGACAGTGAATGAAGAGTGATGTAATTATGGATTCTACTAGCAAGGCTGCTAAAGCTAACCAACCAAACCTTGATCCCCTGTCTTTCAGAGGCAATATGTTGCCCAGTAAAGGCAAAATTCAGTAACTATGCCAACACTGAAATAAGAAAAATGAATTTAAAGTTTTTGGATTAAATTTTGATTGATTTTATATCAAATTTCACACTCCATTATCTTTGGATCTGAGAACAGCTGAGCTAAAGCTGTCTATCACAGGACATATTATAGTCTAAAAGACCTGCTGTGACCAGTTACATAAACTGCTAGTCTTACAAGTCATATCATTTTAATAAGACTGGTCATAACTTTTTTATAATTTACATAAAACATATAAAATGACCTAATTTGAATCCAAAAAGTAAACCCCCTTGCCTAACTGCTACTTGGTCAGACTAGTTCTTAAGACACAGCAGAGTAGCTGTGTTTATGCAACAGCTGTGATTTCATCATAATTCACTTGTAGAAAATGAGTAGTTGCGACATTTTGCCTTTTGTAGGGCAGTGAGTTACCCAGTATGCACTTGTCAAAGATTGTGTTTTGCACTTCAATCTTTGGGTGAGGGGGGATTTTGGAAAATGTTCTCAGTTAGATAAAATAAAAAAGTACTACATGTCGGTAGCATTCTGGGAAATTTCTATGAATTAAGCATACTCTGTCACATGTTGCAATCCAGTCAACTGATTGCATTTCTGTTGTATTTCAAAAGACTGGATATACACTGATATGTGATATCTAATGTACACTATTTTAAAATAATGTGCTCTTTAATAACAGGTATTATAGCTTTACGAGTCATATGTGCACCGTACAAAAGTTTTATGCATGGATAAGTGTGATATATGGTAAGTAATATATTGGTAAGATTTTTAAAATGTTTTTCAAAGAATGTCTCCTATGTTTATCAAGGCTGCATTTATTTGATTAAAAACACAGTAAAAACAGTAATACTTTGAAATATTATTACAATTTAAAATAACTGTTTTCTATTTGTATATGTTTTAAAATGTAATTTACTTCTGTGATGGCAGACCTGAATTTTCAGCATTATTACTCCTGTCTTCAGTGTCATATTCTTCAGAAATCATTCTAATATACTAATATGATATTGAAGAAAAAGGAACATGTCTTCTTATTATCAATGTTAACAACTACTACTTTTTTTGAGGAAACTGTGATACAATTTTTTTCAGGATTTTTACTTTTTTTCAGGGTAAAATTACTAATCTCTTTCAAAAATTTGAACAGTAGTTGTTTAAAAACTGCAAAAATTAAACTATTTAAACTGCATCCTTGCAAACGTTACTCACTTGGTGACTGGTGAAAGCTGCATATTTATTTAAATTTAGTAGGAGGGTCTATACCGCTAGCCCAACCCTTCTGTCACTTTGATTGGCTATCATTTTGAAGGCGGGGCCCCGGGTACCACATGGAGATGCTGTGTATCGGTGGATGCGGGAAAGAGTGAGAGTATGGTTGAATGATGCCGGTCGAGGAGCTACACACAAAACATTGACATCTTGTATTGAAAACATAAAGTGCAGATAGAGTGGAAATAGTTTATTTATCTTATTCAATGGTGGTTTGGGCTACATTTGTAGCATGTTATTGATGCACAAGGGATAAAAGTCAGATTTTAAGGACAGAGTGGCAGAATTGATGGAATAATGAGGGCGCATTTACGGAATCCGACTTTTTTCAGATTTCCTACCGCATGTTTTTTAATTGTTTTTCTTGCCATTTCTAATGTGCGTTCGGCTGTTTTTTATGGACAAATTGAGGAAGGCGCACCTCCTGGAACTGTTGTCGCTGGCTTTCTTTTTCCTCTGGGAGACAAATGCAAAGAATTAAACTTGGCTGGACTTAAAACAGTTTTGACAGGGGAGGACTCGTCGGATTTTTCACTTGAATATTTGGACAACGCAGGATTCGTTTTAAAAAACACCAAAACTTTTGACGGGGAATCCAAATCGAGCTATACAGTGAGCACGCGCTTGCCGCGCTGCAGTGAGACAGCCGAAGAAATGACAGTTAAGATCGAGATACTTGATAAAAACGACGATACGCGACAATTGAACGTAACAACTGACAGGATAGAGATTCTTACTGATGTTGAAAGCAGAGTGAGGAAGCCAAGAACCGTTTCTGAAGAAGTATCCTACACCGTTACAGTTTCTGAAGACGTTAAAGTCGGAGACTTGATCTTTACGGTACCGGACCAGAAGTTCGAGAAGAAATGGCTCGAGGTGGTTTCGGACGGAAACTCACCGGTCCAGATAGAAAGAGACTCCGGACGCGTGTACTTAGCGTATCGTTTGATGTCAACAGCCGAGATCATGGTCAAAATCCACAACATGAGAGGTATTTTATATATAACTTACAGCCTTTTTAAAATCACAGTTTACGCCCTAATTCATATTTTTAAAAGGGTTAGTTCCTCCAAAAATGCAAATTCTGCCTTCTTTCACTCACCATTATGTTGTTCAAAAGCTGTATGACTTTCTCTCTCCTGTGAAACACGAAAGCCTCAGTCACCATTCACTTTCATTGCATCTTTTTCCGTACAATGATAGTAAATGGTGACTGAGTCTCCCTAACGTCTCCGTTTGTGTACTGCAGATGAAATGATGACAGAATTTGCATTTTGGGTGAACTATTCTTTTAAGTTCGCATACTAATCTGCAGTTAAGATTTGAAGACTGAGCGCTAAGGAGAGAGCAGCTATCCTCTCAGACCCTCGATACTTCCATCAAAAGGGGTCATTTCCTGCATTGCGCCTCACAGCTTTACTGAAATCACAGCGCACATTTTCGATATGTGATAGTTCTGTGACATTTGAGGACATGTACTGTTAATTTTTTAAAGTGAAGCTTCACCTAAGGTTTAATGTGGAGGGAAAAATCAACTTAATATAACACACTCAAAAAAAAAAAAAAAAAAAAAATGATGAGACGTTGATGAAATGCAGCATATGCAATGTTCTGCCTGCTTTTGATATAAATCACATGTATGCATTTGGACGACATCTTCATCTAAAGCAATTTACATTGTATTTAAGATACCCTTTTTATCAGTTCATGCATTTCTTTGGAATCAAACCCATGACATTGCTATGCACTACTACTTGAGCTACAGGAGCCATATAAATTCATTGAGAGAATATGTTTGGGTTGTCAAGTTTGACTAGTTGCCACTTTGTTTTACTTACTCTAAGTGTGAGATGTTTTGGTAATCAGGTAAACAAATATTAGAGTATGTGGCTAGGTTTAAGTGACAAGCACAAGCTTCAGATGTGTGTTCAGATCCCATTAAAATGTTTTCTTTAAAAAAATCGTACTGAAATCATCAAGGCAATGGTGAAACTGCACTGATGGACTTTGACTGTAATACACTAATGCACTTTGCTGGGTAACTCAGCTTAAATTATTGTGAAACAGATACATTAGGACATGTTTACTAAACTCAAATGAGCTCATTCAGTATCATCAAGTAACTGGGATCAAGTGAACATAAATGTTATGGAGAAAGTCTTCTAATTATGACTGTGAGTTTAGCTTAAGTAGTTGAGGTCATGCAGGTCTGATTTCGCTAATCAGAGCTCTAAAAGCAAACCTTTATTCAACTGTTTGTTTGGGATAATTAGTGATATTTATTCACCTGGAAGTCACCAGGCAGCGCATGTGGTCGCTGGGGCAGGATGTGTAGTTGACGTTGGGGGATATAAATGTTTGTTTTTGCAAGCGGAGGTCCCCGTCCATCACCTGAATACGCCATTGGGGTTGTTTGTGACTCTGATTGAGGTCGTCTCAGTGATTGTTTGACAGAGTGAATTCAGCGATCGGATGAATATACCTCTTGATATGTTTACTGAAATTGCTCCTCTGAAATAATGGCACCATGTGTTCCCTTGAAAAGAGAAATAAGAGTTATTATGTGCATTTCTGTAAAGTATCCCAAGCAAATCCTTTGAGGAATGTGATTGGAGAATTACAGGATAATTTAAGTTGGGATGAGAGCTTGTTAGAAAGCTCTATCATCAGTAGTGAGCAGAACAGATGTGGCCTTTTTAAAATTAAACAAGAGTTTTTTCCTACACTTAAGAATCTGTGTAGCGTCTGCCAAACACATGTCTGGTCTTTGGGTGGGCGGTATGTCCAACAATATATATACAATATACAATTTTATTACTCATATACATCATGATATAATTATTTATGCTTGAAAAACTATTAAAAAAATGTCCATATATTAAATTAACACGTTGTAAGGCCTATTTTTTAGATAATACAGTGCACTTGAAAGATACTTCATGTCATTTAATTATTTTCTGTTATTTATTCAGTGTTGTGTAAATTATAGATCTGATTTAATTCCAATTCACAAGCTCTCCATTAGATTTTGTTTTGGTTTGATTGTGATTTCGCAGTGTTTCAGGGTGATTTAAACTAGTAACTTGTCTTTTTTAACTGTGTAGTTTTGATTTGATTGATTGTGTAGTTTACTAAAAACGGTTCATAGTAAGTTGCATTGTTTTTCTTTGGCATGGCGTCCATTTCTGTTGTTTCACCATACATATACTATCTGGTCTGCATTTTCTATCCTAGTCTGGTCTACAAAGACCAGAACTCGTTGTGTTTTAGCCTCTCTGTCATTCCAACACAGCCCTCTCTTTAAAACACTACAACACAGTGGAGTGTCCTCTCCACTCTTCTGTGAGAATTCAGCACAATGGAAAACAGTCCTGTTGGCAGGAGAAGAGCTTTGTATCTCATTTTTGGAGGCAGTTTGAAGGACTTTCTCTCTCCAAACGCTTGTGTGGTGAAGTCAAGCCAGTGCAGGGTCTTCTGGGAGACAATTATTTTTGAATCCATTGTGAAGCCTCATGCTAACACAGTCCATTTGAGTGCTTTTGGAACTGCGCTGTTTGTTTTGTCCCGTTTATGTGTGAAGTTTGGATGAGAAAGTCCCATCTGTGTTAACAGAGTGAAGACATACTCACTCATAGTCCCTGTGGTCTTTGATATCTGACTTATAATGTTGCTTCTCCAGGTAACAACTGCACAGGACGATAGATTTAGATCTGTTTTATGCCAGACATTTTTCATTTGAGATTTTCCTTTTGTTGCAATTGGGATCTAATCAGAATTAGCAGTTTATTTCTTATCATTGCCAGCAAAAACAAGATATTATCACGCACATAAAAATTAGGGCTGTGCTCATACAATATCAGTGTATTGTGATTCTGTTTACCTGGTATTTCATTTAGATACTTTAGATCAGGCATCCTCAAATCTGGCCCACTCCTGCAGAGTTTAGCTCTAACCCTAATCAAACACACCTGAGCATGCTAATCAGAGTCTTCAAGAGCATTAGAAAATCACAGGTAGGTGAGTTTGATCAGGGTTGGAGCGAAACTCTGCAGCAGATTGGCCCTCCAGGGAAAGATTTGAGGAACCCTGCTTTAGATCATCTTTTGATGTTTTTTTTTATTTATGTATGCCTTAAACAATTTATCCAACTTCCTGGAAATCAAACCTATGACTTTGGCACTGCTAGCTCCACGCTCTAGCATTTGCCATCAGCATATCTGTTATATTATTGTGCTGTCACATTTGTATAACAGTAGTACTGGATGAGAGACACCAGTATGGTTGACTCACCCCAATGTCACTTGCCATTTCATCAAGAAGCCACTCATAGAGCAGAGAGGCTTAACAGTTTGTCCTGCACAATTAGCATTAGCATTACTATGCAGCGCACACAGTCAGGGACCGTGGGGCAGCTTTCTAATCCTCATAAAGGCCATCCCTGTGGTGCCTTCATTGGCTTGGTAAACACTGATAATGGCTTGCGTGTTGTACGCATTCTCTTCTTTCCACCCTTAAAGAATCCATACACTCATGAAAGTTTATAATATCCTTATGAAGAACAACTTTATCTGTCTGTGTAGTCTGTTTGAAGAGCTTGTCTAGTGGGTCAAAAGAGGAAGCAAGGGTAAATGATTGGATGTATAGTATGTTCAAAAAAATAACAAGTGATGGTCGGAAGTCAGTTGATGTTTGCCTCCAGTTCTTTGCAGATACGCTTCGAAATGCATGTATTTAATTATTAGATAATATTTTTCACATAACAAGTTATTGCAAACTTACACTATAGTATCTGGGTCAGTCCACCTCAAGTGGTCCAAAAACCAAAAATTTGGGTGGTTGACCATTTTTAATTTTCCAGGTTTTCGAGTGATTACCTCTATGTAATACTATCGCAAAACTATTTTTTTTTTTTTTTTTACTTAGTTTGGCCACAGTTGCTGTCTTTGTGTCATGCCCCACAACAAATTTTGGTTATATGGTTGTTTACAAAAACCTCAAAATCTCAGCTGAGGAAAGTCCTAGTTTCTTGGAACAAAAACTGATCTCTTGAGTGCATTTCAAGTTACATGTACATATATGAACATTTTTCACATTTTTGTTCCGTAGACTTAAAACGTAGGTCCAAATAATCAAGATCACTCAAAGTTCCACTTATAGGAACTTATAAACTTGCACTTATAGGTAAGTTTATAATGAGAAGGGTTCAAGTTTACCCTTCTTTTTAATCACTCAAATCAAATTTGGAAAAATGCAAATGCTCAAGCAGCCTCCATTGGACCACTTTACATGGATTGACCCATCTGACATTATGCCATAGTATCCAAAGTATTGTTTTCTAGCATTTAAATTCTTCACAATTGTGATTTTTGTGTAAGCAAAGCTTTTACTTTTCCATTGGTAGTCACTTCACTGTCTCTCTTATGTCGCCACAAATTGGCAACTCTCATTGAAAATGAATGATGTCTGTTCACTGTTTGACAAATGTCCGACAAATCTCTCTTTGAATGCTCGTTACTAACGACCATTAACCATGGAGTTTCCATCCAGCTTCCATTGGACATTGTCACCCTCAGTCACCTCATTCATGTCCATAAAAGCGAATCAAAAAGGGGGCAGCAAAGTGCAAGGGCATAGATTGGTGACCTTGTGTGCTTCACTGTGATATTCACAGCTCTGAGACAGTGGAGTTTAGTGGCTTCCTTTTGGCTCAAGACCCATTATATTCCAATCGTCTTTCTTCTTCCTCCGAGTTTAGAAACGTTGAGTGTACTTTAGTTGTGATTAGGGACAGCTTGCCCTTTTGTCTCCCAAATGCACTTGATTTGTTCTAAGGATTGCTTCTTTTATCACGCTCAAGCTCTGTGCACACTCAGGTCAGAAAGAGGCCTGACGGCTCCTGTTAAGTTCCCTGACACCTAAGGTGGAAAAATACATACTCTATGTAAATAAATGTATATTATTCCTGTGATGGCAAAGCTGAATTTTCACTGTCATAATGTCAGAGTCCTCAGTGTCACATGATCCTTGCTGATTTGGTGCTCAAGAAACATTTATTATTATTTTTTTTTATCAGTGTTGAAAACAGTTGTTGAAACCATGATATTTTTTTCAGAATTTTTCTGTTGAATAGAACATTCAATAACAGAATTTAATGTAAGCTTACTACATAAAAGTGTTCATTCCTTAAAAAAAGTGAAAAGTCTTACTGTCCTTTTGAACAGTAATGTGTATAAAATATACAGTAAAATATGTAATTAGATATGCACACATGACCACACATAAGATGAATTCAGTGTTAGCCTAATACACCAAGTTGGGATGCACTGTGTAAACATTGCATCGTAGTGTAAACCAGAGAGGCCTAGTAACTGGCAGGGTGTTACCTTTGTTCTTACAAGAACTGAGCCATGAACCATCACCATTGCAATGCACTTAACCTCAGGTTACTCCAGGGGGATTGTTTTTGTAATAAGCCCATGACACAGTATTGGAACAATAAACAATAAGGAGTTGTTATTATATGTGAGATTTACTGTAGAATGAGAAGTTGCA
Organism: Tor tambroides; assembly: GCA_021397915.2. NCBI lineage: Eukaryota > Metazoa > Chordata > Actinopteri > Cypriniformes > Cyprinidae > Tor > Tor tambroides. Next base: position 25,421 of record JAFVLL020017933.1, on the reverse strand, counting down.
GATGGTTTTGATGGCCACCCTGGGCAGGTGATTAGAAATGTCACTCGTTAGTCATCTGAAGAGATGCTCACTTAGGCATACTGTCAGTTTGAGGAGGTTTGTTTATTTGTAGTGGTCCATTAATTACCTCTTCATTGCTTATGCACTGACAATAAATACACAAGAGAACAATGACCTACTCTAATCCCCTGCCAGACACCTTTTAACTAAATATAACTCTTTAAATATTTCAGCAATCCCCTGTCTTCAGATTATAATTCTGGAGAAAGTTGCTTTCTGGAATCTTCTTGTCCCCATGCCCTTCAGTGACACATTCAACCAGCAGAAGGAATTCAAATGCTCAGAGGCATCTCAGACCACCCGTTTCTCACCCGTTCGTTTGCTTTGTACAATTAGTCCTTTCTCCATCTGCTGTGGTTAGCCTAAGGACCTGACCATGATCCCCTGCGCTAGAGAAGGACTATTATAGCAATGTGCACAGGAGATTTCACCCTGCGCTGAGTTATTCTGAAGATCACACGTTGTGCGTGGGGTGATGCGCGGCTGTTTGAGACAAAGTGATTTTAATTGTGCCTTTAAATTCATGCTGTTGTCAGTAAGCGTGTGTGTGTGTGTGCGCATTCAGAGAAGTTCAGAGACTGCTGCAGGATATACTATTGTGAGGAAGCCAAAGCTTTACAGAATGATCTTTTTTGGTTGTAAATGAAGCCCCGGAGAGCTGTCTGGGTCAGTTTGAATCAGTGTTACTGAGGGCCGGACAAGGCTGGTGAGAAAAGAGGATTTGTGTGTACTTTGAGTGTGTGTTCATTGCACGCATATGTTTATGTGGGCTTTGGCGTGTGAGATCAACGGTAGTAAAGTCAAAGCTGTCGGTTTTTATCAAGTCTACTGCTGGAGGACAGAAGAAAATTTTATGCTACAAGTCAGTTTACATCGTGGTAACAGGAAATAAGTAAATTAATTAATTAATTAATTAATTAATTAACCAATAAATGAATATTTAAAAAAATGGATTTATGAATAAATTAAATATATATGTGTGTATGTATATATTTGTATAGTAAATACATGGTAAATATCTAGTTTTAGGAATCCTAGATGATGGATATTCTTTTAAACTGCTACTTTTTCTGTCCCTCTCTAGTGTAGTCTATTGCTCAGTTTCTCAGTTGTTTGTTGTTTGTCCTGTTTTGATCTCTCTGTCTGTACCCTGTCCTTAGAGTTAATTGAACTTCGTGCCAGCATGCCAGGCTGCCTGTCCCTTGTGCTATAATAGTTTATTGACAGGATATGTAGAGTGGCCCAGAGCCATGGTGTTTTTTTAACGATGAATTTGGGCAAGGTCATCAGAACCCACCGTCCTCTCGCACCGTGGTAAACTGCACCAAGCCTCAGCCACACGAGGCTCCCATGTCAGCCTCGGTTTTTGATCTTAATTGTTAAATTGGTCACGCTGGCTTGGACTTATTTTAATTCCTGGAGAAGAACGCTGTCACTCCTCTTTCCTCCCTCCCTTTTGGAAATCCCTCACTTTCACTCCAAAAGAAATTGCTCTTGATGTGCATTCAATTTAAACCTTCCGCTGTGGGATTTCAGTCACAAATTTATTTATCAAAGTTGACGATCAGAGTTTCGGCTGATTGAACTGATATCAGTAAGCTGGGGGGAAAAAACAAAGAGATAAAAAAAAATCCCATTCTGCCAATGAGCAGTTTTGATTCGTCTTTCAATCTAGCTGAACACGCTTCCATTAAGAGATCAATGAGGACGAACTGTTCCCTTTTGTGTGGAAAGTGCAGCCACTGGAAAGAATTGCACAGTGCTTATCATTGTGTAATAGCCCTTGGAAATATAAGGTGAGATGTTTGCCACTGTGATTGTCCACCTGAGAATAGTGCAGCTTGTTTTTTGCCACTTTTATTTAGTCCAGGGTTTCTTAATCTGTGGTTTGTGAGATTTGTAATATACATTTAAAAAAATCTAAATGATAAAATTCCAAAGTAAATAAATAATAAATAATACATTAAATTAAAATAAATTAATAAAAAAAAAAAAAATACAGCATTACCTAAAAAATGATTAAATTAGCTTAAATAATTTGCAGTAACGAAGTGAAGGTGTTGTGACACTTATTGGGGGTATTTCAAGTTAACAATTTAAGTCAGAGGGGTTCAGCTAAGAAAAATGTTGGTGACTCATTGAGTCCTGCACTCTGTCTAGAAATAACAATCTTCGTTATTCCATGGCATGAAGTTGATTTGAAAGGAGTGCAGATAGTTTGTTAAAGTCGTTTGACAGTTAGAGCCATTAACATGAAAATTGTATCCGCCAACCGGTTTGTGTGCCAAGCATTTCGATACAGTTTGTGGGATCAGCATGTTTCTTCCTGTTTTCTCTTCCTTTGTACGGTGGAAATGAGAGCTCTCCAAAGCCCTGACACACAGTAATTATGTGAACTCTGTTTGTGGCGAGCATCTGTCTCTCTCTCTCCCTCTCTCTCTTCTTTCTACGGTTTGCCTGCGTCTGCTGAATTTTGGCAACTGTCTGATGTCACCGCTAGAACACAAGCTGAATGCAACCCAAGGAAAAAGGACCCATTGCATACGTTGTTAAAGGTATAGTTCACTCAAAAATTACAATTCTGTCATAATTTTTGCATTTAAGCTATTAAAATGTTCCCCTCATACAGATTTAGATCTAAATTAGGGTGAGCAAATAATGACACCCGTGACACCCGTGAGTGGTTTGTAGAGTGGATGGATGGATAAATGATGACAGAACGTTAATTTTTGGTGAACTGTCTCTTTAAGTACATGGAGACCTAATTAGATCATTAAATATGTTCAAGCTTGGCTTGCATTTGGTCTTGAGACCTGGTGGCAAAGAATTATCCTGATCTGTATTCCTCTCTTTCTCCCTGTCCCAGTACTGTGACCCAAATATGCAGCATGTTGTGAATGAACACCTGGGCCTGCGAGGCTTTTAGCCCACAACTGGAGGAACACCTGCGCCACACACTTGCAAGTCCCGTAGTCTCCAGGAGTCCAACACCAGCTGTTCCTGGCCTGTGTTCTTGGAGTAAAGCTAGTGGAAGCATGTAGCTGTATGTGCTGCTCTGGTTGTCAGAGGAGACAGATAATTTTGATGAGGAAAACACATCAACATGTGTTGGAAGGTCCATGAGCCAATAAACTGTGATGGGAAATCAATATTATGTAAGCACGCAGTCGAAAATCTCTCCAGTGTTACTGTCGATTTCATACGGGGCCGTGGCGCAGTCCTAGATCGTCATTTGCATATTGCTTTGCAGCTCCCTCTTTTGAAATGCCAACTTCAAAGAGCAAAAATAAACTGACAGAAAGAGGGACTCGTTTAAAGATTTAAAAGCTGCAGAAATCAATTAAGCAAATATGCAAAGATTTCTTAGGTCTGTACACGGCAGAAAATCAACAAACAAACACAGTTAGTTTAAAATTTCACGTTCAATTGGAGGCTGTCCCGGAGACATTTGCGAGTAAACTAGTCTTGTGAAATAAACACATACCCTTCAGCACTGATGCTTGCCCCCATGGGTATAGTTTTATAGAACTATTGCTCACTTGGTGAGGTGTGACTCTCAAAAGGCATCATTTATTCAGTTTCACGTGACAGGTTTGTGAAATGGATATTGAGTTGACTACATGAATCTGAGTAAAAAATGACTTTGTGGGGGAAAATAAATGCCCACGTAGGATTTAAGGGGCGACCTATTGATTGCACACAGTGAGCTGTATTCCTGGGATTCATTTGGTTTGTGTTTTTGGCACACAAATGTCATTATAGGAAACTGAGAAGCAGATAAATAAACTGAAATGTTTGATATTTTTTCTGGTTTAGTATCTTAGCGGGAAACGTATATCAAAAGTAGCACCCAAATGAGCGATTTTAGAAAGCAAAGCATTTTATTCCAAGATTGACTTAAAACATTGAATATGCTCCAGTTTATTTATTTATTTATTACAAATGGGTCTCAGTGGCAATGAAAGATATATATATATATATATATATATATATATATATATATACAGTGCCCTCCATAAGTATTGGAACAGTAAAGACAAAATTGCTCTGTTGGCTGTGGAGTCAAGACATTTGCAAATATGATTAAAAGATGAATATGAGACAAAACTACAGAATGTCACATTGTATTATTAGCCGTTTCAACACATATATGTTTTACCAAATAAAAAGAACAGCACTTTTAGAGTTCATCCCACTCATTGATGCGAGAATAAGTATTGGGACAGTTGAACATAAGGCAGATATAAAAGATTAAAAGCTATTATTTAGTTGCAGATCCCTTGCGCACAATCACAGCAGTGAGTCTGTGACCCATAGACATCACCAGGCTCTTGGTCTCATCCTTTGAAATGCTTTTCCCAGCCTTTAATGCAGCCAATTCCAATTGTTGTTTGTTTTGGGGAGTTTCTGCCTTTACTCTCCTCTCCAGCTGGTGAAATTCATGTTCAATCGGATTTAAATCTGGAGATTGACTTGGGCAATCTAAGACTTCCATTTCTTTGCCCTTATAAACTCCTTGACTGAACTGGCAGAGTGTTTTGATTCATTGTTCTGATGCAATATGAAGCACTTCCCAAAGAATCTGGTGGCATTTTCTTGAATATTGGTAGGCAAGATGGTTTTGTACCCTTCCAAATTCATTCTGCTACTGTCATCATACATTAAGTCATCAGTAAAGTTGAGAGGGCCTGTTACAGAGACAGCCATGCATGCCCATGCCACGACACCACCTCCACCATGCTTTACAGATGAGGCTGTATGCTTGGGATCGTTGCAGTTCCCTTTTTTTCTCCACATTTTTGCTTTCCCATCACTTAGATAAAGGTTCATCTTTGTCTGATCGGTCCATAAACACAGTTCCAAAACTCTTCTGGCTCACCTTTGTGCTTTTTTGCAAACTCTAATCTTGCCTTTCTATTTTTGGGGCTGGTCAGAGGTTTGCATCTTGTTGTGTAGCATCTGTAATTCTGTGTCAAAGTCTCCTGAGGACAGTGAATTGTCAGAGCATCACCCCAGCTTTCTGGAAGCTGTTGGTGATTTTACAGACATGTCTTTTAGGGTTCATTTTCACAGCTTTTATGATTTGTCTGTCATCAAGTACTGTTGTTTTCTCAGCTGATCAGGTCATTGTTGGTTGCTGGTGTTGCTGGTGGTTTCCAAACTCTTGATTTCTCCATGCCCTTTGTTTTTGCTACAGCTCTAATTGACTTCCTCTTTTCTTTTAGCATCCAAATTGCTTGCTTTTCTCTCAAAGTCAGCTCCCTCATCTTCATCCTGGTTTGTGTGTGTCATCATCGAATGCAAGATTCAGAATGCAGAAGTAATGGATATAACTGATACAACACATTCCCTGCTTTTGATATCTGAAGAATTAATGCAACAGGACACAGCTGATCACTTAGAAAGACCTGTGAGGCAACTGTTCCAATACTTATGCTCACATCAGATAGAGGGATGAAACTCTAAAAGTGCTGAACTTCTTAGCTGGTAAAACATCTATGTGTTGAATCACCCAATAATAAAATGGGACATTCTGTAGTTTTGTCTCATATTCATCTTTTAATCATATTTGTAAATGTCTTGACTCCACAGCCAACAGAGCAATTTTGTCTTTACTGTTCCGATACTTTTGGAGGGCACTGTACATCCTCATGTTAAAGGTTTGAGAGACTTACTCTGTTTTGCCACACTTCATGCTCTGAGGCCCAGTAGGTCAGGTTAGCTGTTGGAAGCTAAAACTATCTTCACTGTGTGGGAAGACAGGTTTGGGTAATTTACCTCTGACATTCCCGTCAGGTGAAAACTTAATGGAGGGCAGTTAACCCCAGGGCCCAATTTAAAGAACATTTTGTCTGTTGGTTTTATTGTAGGACAAAAAATGGCATTTTGCTTTGAAACAGGTCTTGAACTGCAAAATAAGAGAGATTCGGATCTAAAATGTTAAGCAGTTAGATTTGTTATGTGCAGCTTTAGACCCTGGTCATGTATGGGGTCAAGTGATATTTGATTTTTGAGGATACTCGGTTCTTTTCCCAAAACTGAGCTTCTTGTAATATAATATAAACTGCACCTACTTTAAACTGAATTTGCTTTTAGGTTGTTGACAGGCACAGTTTACAATACTCATTCTTGTAAACCTTAATTTGTTTTTCATTAATCTTAAAATTTTCAGTTCATTTCACTGTCTGTTGACAGTGTCTGACTTCGTTCTCTCTGCACATGCCCATGAAGCCTGATTCTTGATGTGATTTGGCTGATCATATTTTACTTCTTAAGAGGGGTTGTGTGCTTTTATGCTCTCTTACCAAACCACACAGCTTAAAACTTTAAAGCCACTTTGGAAGAAGTCTCTTTTTTTCCCTTACAAAACAGATGTTTCTCCAATCATCTCTCCATAATGGAGTGCTAACAACAGCATCCCGCTTCCATCAGCTCATGAAATCTGCCCAGCACAGACAGGAAGAGCTTCCCTAACCAGAACATTATGCCTGTCCGGTCATGCCTGACATTTTATGTTCACCCGTTCTCCGGCACGTCCCACGGAGCCAGATTGCATAACCAGGATGTGATTGGAAACATGAAAGCTGCATTGTGTTGCCCTGAGCCATGTCAGATTCAAAGCCGAGTCCAAACGACAGTCAGAACCAAACGCTCCTCCAGAAACGAGGGCAACATGTTCACAAGGCATTTCCGCATCCACGGGCAAATATCGCACAACAAAAACATAACCAAAGGCTGTTCCTAACTATATCACGCCGTCTTGCTAGTTTTGGCTGCCTAATTTCTCTATTTGACGCTGTTGTTACATCATTTTACAGTCCAGCACCTTAGCAGAAGGAATTAATTATTAAAGGTTTGATCTCATGTACTATTTATGATCTTTAACAACATGTTCCAGCTTACTGCTTAAAACAAAGCACTGAAAACCAACAGCATTCAGTCTCAATTTAAGTGGCTTTATGTCAGAAGATCCTATGGCACTTTTCCCTACAAAATGGTGCTGGTTCTTCTTTCATAAGTTCTGAAAACATCCAGAGTAATTAATTACAATCTTTACGATACCACAACCTGCTTTTAATGCAGCGGTCAGAAGTTATAGCAAATAAAATTGCATCAGTCCTGCTAGACTGATTTGTTACTTTGAAAACTTGTCTTGGTTCCAGGTCGGGCACCAACACCCTGTCGTTGGAAACATGTATGCACATATTTCGCACTGAGCAGATGCGATTTCAAAGATTAATGGAGGTGACTACAGGGGTCTGTTTTGTGTGAGTCTTATAGGCTATTTAAGACGCCTGTTCACCACACAGGGTATTAAGGCTTCAGCTGCAGCTTGTGGAGTGCTCGTTGATTTATGAACAGGCAGAGGAAACTCAGTTAAACAGAAGGTCCCCTTAATGAGCAGACTGTGTGAAGTTTTAACCGTCTTTCTCCCGTGCTTAGAATATCAGGAAAGGTTCTGTCCTCACTTGAGCGTCACAGGAATTCCCCGTGACCTGTTTACCTTTGTGCTGCCCAGGCTAGAGGCTAAATCGGCACGGCTTCTCTAAACCCTCTATCTGTGTGACCGGACCAGCAGGTTTTCTTTCTTTTCTGATAAAGTGAGAGGGAGAGGAAAACAACTACAAGACATAACTCTTTGAGGATGTAAATTTGTGGCATTTCACTTCTCACTTCTATGATTTGTTCAGTTTGTCATACAGAGCACCTCACATTTTATTACATGGGGAAAAAAAGCACAGTTTTTAATTGAAATTTTTACTAGCTCTGCCAATATTTTCATATCCTCATCAAAAATAAATAAATAAAATAAAATAAATTAAATTAAATTAAAATAAAATAAAGTTATTGAGTTAGAGGAGTGCATTAAATCCAAGACTTATGGAAGTATCATGCCCATCATGCTTTTAGAAATATATAATAATCTACAGGATTTAAACACTGATGAGGATCTTGAGTAATTCATCATTGTTTATGAGAGTAACGTAAGATCATTCAGCAATGAGCACATGTTAGAAAAAAAAGCGTGAAAATTAAGTTGAACAGCATCTGTGATCTCTGTTTGTCTTGGTTTGCTACTGTCACATTCTTTTGGCAGTAAACTACAACTTTGTCTCCTTGCGGAGTTAGTCAGTGGATGAGAGGAAAGGTATGGGAGAGAGAAATAAATGACAAAGAGAAGAATACCTACATCGTGAAAATATGATTGACAGAACCAGATCCAAAGCCAATGTAGAACCATAAACTATGCGTGTATATAAAATAAAATACAAAATAAATAAAATAAAATATTGGCTTATTGTTTTATTGCACCACTACTGTCTCCTTTTATGCCTAGCGGGAAAAAAACTGCAAAACTACTAAAAGACCTACAGATAAGGAATTGACCCCACAGCTCTTAAAGAGACATGTGTTTCAGATTTTCCCTGCAGGAAGGGTGACCCACTGCATCTCTGACACCCACAGTCCCCTTCCCCCCAGACGCTCAGAGCCAAAGGTCAGTGACAAGCGGCCTCCAGACAGACAGTAGACATGTGGAGAGCATCCAGCCAGTGTTTCCAGATCCTGCACTCTCTGCCCACCATGGGATACAGAGACCTACTTCCATAAGTCTTGGATTTAATGCACTCCTCTAACTCAACAGATTTTACAAACTGCAAAAAATAAAAGCCCAATGATGGACTACTCCAAGGAGAATCCTTGACAATCCCATAATGACATAGTTGTAGTTTACTGCCAAAAGAATGTGACAGTAACAAACCAAGACAAACAGAGATCACAGATGCTGTTTAACACTTTTTCCATATGTGCTCATTGCTGAATGATCTTACATTACTCTCATAAACAATGATGAATTATTCAAGATGGTCATGAATCTTTAAATCCTGTAAATTATTATATCATTTATAAGAGAATGATGGGCAGGCATGCATAATAATGTCTATTAATGTTTTTAATCCTACACTAAATATGGCCAAGTTTTCATATTTTATGCAAAATGAAAGATTTTAAATCTGCATGGTCACATCAAAAGATTTTTTACGTTATACATTCTTAAAAGCAAACAATTGCAAAACCGACCTACATTATTGCATTCATCACTTTTGAACTAGCAACCACCTATAGCACATTAAGAAAAACTCTATAATGGCCTATAGCAATGCTGGGCAAGACTCCAGTCATCTATTTATTATCAGTGATGAGAGGAAAAAGTTAAAAAATGGATCCTCTGAAGCTGAGAATGTGAGAGTTTTTGGATGTCTCACCTGTGTTCTCTAGGGTGTAGTACGTCAGCTTCCATTCAAAGGTGTGGATGGTTTGAAAATGAAATGTTTTGAGTATTTTAAGAAGGTGAGGAAAGAGCTAAAAATTTCACACAGTGTGTTGGTGCGGAGTGTCATGTCGAGACTGCGATTGTTTTTGTAATGAGGTGGTAGACTGTAAACCCAGCATCGCAAGGTGTTAAAGCTCTCTACTTAAGAAACCTTCCCCCATTTAACACACACATGCACATACTTGCTCTGTATAAATGTAACGTTTGTATGTGACATGATGAACATCTGTGTAATCATGTGTGTGTGTGTCTTCTACTCCACAAACACACACACGCACACCCTGAGGGGTTAAAAGCGCTGCCCTGTTTAAGCATTGTGCCTGTGTTTGCCCCTGCTGTGTGCACTGATGTGAATGTGTGAATTGTGCTGTGCGTCACACGTCTGTATTGTTGTTTTTTTCTGGTATCAGGGAGAGAAAGGGAACAAAGAGGTGCTGGCGTGTCGGAGTCAGAAATATCTGCTATGCTTATTTTCAGCCCCAAACACCTTTTCACGCTCCTGTGTTACCAAGACATGAAAAAGAGAAAAGTCGGCATACAGAGGCCTGATGAATGGCACTGATTTCAGTGTATTTCTTCTCAAAACATCCTTTCTTTGTATCCTTTTGGCAGTTTTTACACCTAAGCCAACATGAAATTAAAACTGACCGTAAAGCATTTAGTTAGATACATATTCATGGTCATGCTGTGAAAGATTCATCAGTGCATGTTATTCTAAACAATGTCTTTATAGTCTTATGTTTGTACGACCTTCCTTTTTCAGCTCCATTTATGTACTTTTCAAAATCCAATTAATTCCCAGTGAATAGAATCAAGATCCACCCTATATATATTTTCATTTTCTGTTCTGTTTAACATAGAAAGATATGCCATGAAAGCTTTTCCATGTTGATTTTAACATGCATTTCGACACAAATTTTAAGATTTAGATAATCTAGAAATAACTTAAAGAGGGAAAGATTTTATCATTTATAAGCACTTTATGGAGCTGAAACATTTCTTTTAATCAACAAAGTAGCATAGATTTACAAAATCAGCCATTGCATCAAAAGAATTATAGGCCTATCAGTACTGGCCAAAATTTAAATAGTGTGCAGTCTTAGATTTTTGGCACGTTAGGATTCTGTGGGAGACTGTATATGATATTGAACTCTGAAAATAGTTTCAAAAGGTTTTTTTTGCAGTGATTCTATAGAAGAAGTGATCAGTTTCTAAAATAACCATTTATTTCTTAGTATGAAGAATATTTTATAATTTAAAGTCTTCTGGATGGATGTGTTTCTCACTGAATACAAGTGTAAACAGGGACCGGTCCCCATTTCGAGCTGTCAAATTCAGTTCACCCTGTGCGAATGTTAATACCGGGAGTTTCTGCAAGACTTGCATGAATCAAAAGTTCTCCAGGAGCATTCAGTAGTAACTCAAAGTTCTCCAGGTGCATTTCAATGAGAATGCAACTCAAAGGAGACTGTATATTTGAAACAATTTCCACCTCCGTCCCAAACGCTCGCTTTTAATTATGCCACAGAAGTCAATTCTCAGGTTGCAGTGGTGCCTGAATCCAGTATGAAATTGCCAAAGTGTATTTGGGGCTGTTATCTTGGGCGAGCTTTAGCTGAACACACATATTTGCAGTGAGTAACAAGTCCAAGCTTTGAAGTTGTGCTCCTAGCGAGTGTGAGGGACTCCTTTGATGTTTTCTGCCTGGTGTGTTTCTGCTGGGAGAGTCCTGACAGAGATAGAAAGAAAGAGAGAGAGAGAGAGAGACAGAGAATCCACAGATACTGCCTGGCCTCTAAGGGCTCACATAAAAGACTGTGTCATCTTACACAGTTAGCAAATGCCTCACTTAGTTAAGGACTATAGAAATTGGTGGCAGGGTGAGCAAGCAGGGTGGCAAAAAGACAGTGAGAGAGAGAGAGAAACAGCCAAAAGACCATTTTCCGTTTTCTGTTTTCCCATGACTCCAAGTGATTGTGTCACGGTTTGTCCCTCTTAGTCATAAATTTAAGTTGAATGACGTGTGACGTGTCTCCCCGACCTTGGCTGATCTTCGAAACTCTCCTGTTCAGCAAGACAGGATTAAATTGCCAGGGAACTTTGCGACTGTGCCCACTGTAGCATGAGATGGAGGTTCCCAGGACTGAATTTTACGCAGCTGAACTCTTGAACCGGGGGACGCTACGCCCACCGTGTCCAACTCTTCACTTTGATGGGTGAGAAAGCTCTAAAGATCACCCCACAACTCAGTCATGTTGTTTATTCTCTTCTCAGATGCTCCCTGCCTTTTTTCCAGACTGCTTTGATAATAACTCAACCTCCTCGAGGGAGAGAGGCGCTAAGGTGAGGATGTATCACAGTTAGCAAGAGGTTTGTTCAGCCATTATGCTTGAATAAACAACTTGAAAGCATTATACACAGAATCCAAAATTAACACTCAAAATGCATGAAATGTGAGTAAAAATTGGTTTTGACATGTAAATTAAAAAATACTGGCCAGTAGGAATTGGAACATAATGAATGGTTTAAATCTGCAATTTTTCATTATTACAGATACAATGCATCAGCAAATGTATGCATTGTCTGATAATGGATATTTAATTGTTTTTGTCTATTTATTTATTTTTTAGATTATTGGCCATAATTTAGAATTTCAATATTGTCCATAGTTGTTTTTTTTTGGACACCAAACTATTTCTTAAAGACATATTGCAGTTGCATGGCTGTTTATAAAAGATTTATGGCTGGCAAATTTTCTCAGTTTACTCACTGTTGGCAGAATTTATTTTTGGACCGTGAGAACACAATAAGTCATTATGAGCACATTAAATGTAGCATTCTAGATTAAATAAGTTAATCTACAAGCTGTCTGTCACAGCAGGCTAAACAGGAAGTGTAACAGTGTGGGCCAACATCGTTGGGTGTAGGGGAAATGCAGGGTCTCGTCGGGTGGTTTGCACTCCATTCGTGTTTTATATATCTCGGTTTGTTTATTTCCCAAAGACTCCAAGTCCCTGGGTCCCTCAGCACAGAATGCGGTTTGTCTTCTTACTGACGCTGCACCTGTATAAAGGAACGTCAGAAATGCTACTTCAAGTTTGTTTTTTTAAAGCATATCTTCTGGATTGAGAAGTCCTTACAATCACTTACATGTTCTGAGTCTCTTTGTCTTTAGCTGTCTGTCTATTCTTTACAGCTTTTCAGTACTGATTCCAGAGTGGCTCCTACTCAAGTTATCACTCTCCTCACTTTGTCTGGCTCATAAACTCTGTTAAATATGTCACACTGGTAGAAAAAGTGAACATGTCCGTGCTTTTTCCATAAATTTGGAGCATTTTATGTGAAACTTTATAGAGAATGCATGTCCTCAATGTCCTAGTGAAATGCAACTGGAGTTTGGACTGGCTTTTGGATTCTGCACTGGGCGGTCTTCCCGTGGGGCGCTGTTTACGACAGAGGTTTTTCTAGTTGCGTCCAAAGCAGATGAAGCACTGATTTCCCTCGCCGGAGTCCATCTGGACTCTCCAGCCCTGTGATGGTTAGAGGATGAGGCTGGAGCGAGCTCTCCCTGGGCCTCAGCCCGGGCATCCAGCTGCCTTCATCTGGGCTGTATGGAGTTTGTCCAGAGTCTGCCAGGCCAGGGAGTCCAGTACTCCCACAGTGTTCACCTTCTTAAACCCTTTAAACTGCACTCTTTCCACTCAACCATGACCATAGTTATTATTTAGTGTTTTCACTTTTGCACTTGCTAGGTTTGCTTGAGTAGAAACCAAATTTGATTGTCCTCCATCGTGCAGGACTGGAATACTTGAAGCTGTTCCAAATTGCAGTATGTTTGCAAAATCAAAAATGTCAATCGAAGATGCTGATTCAGTAATTACTTTTACCGATTCATTCTGTGATGAATTTGTTAGACTGATTCAATTGGTTAACTCTTGAGTTGAGTTCAATAAACCTACTCATAAGAGTCATATGCTCAGTAACTGCTCTGACCAGTCCATTCAGCATTTAGCAAATCCCTCTTTTAGTGAATCATTCAAAAGACTCATGAACTGAGTCACATTAAATTAGTATAATGAATCCTTCACCAAGTAAATCATTCAGAGAAGCTACTGATTACTTTAGGAGGTTCTTTTAATGAATCGTTCCAAATGACTCACAAACTAAGTTGTTGGTTAGAAACAGTCTAATGAATGTTTCACTGAATTAATTGGTCAGAGTGCTTATTGACTCTTATGAGCAGGCTATTTCAATGAACATGGGATGTGACCTGTTTGTCATGTCCTTGTGATAAATGGTTTTCAGGTTTTGGGATGATGGCCCATGCAACATGTTGCATTAAGGATAATTTAGAAAGTAAGGTTTGTGCTGCACTTATTCACTAACACAATATCCCATGCTAAAGAGCAGTGGTTCCCAACTATCTGGAGCCCCCTCAACATTGCCCAATTTGCTTGTCTCCTGAATCAAACACACTTGAGTCAGGTCATCAGCTCATTAGTAGAGACTCCAAGACCTGAAATGAATGTGTCAGACAAAGGAGACATGCAAAATGTGCTGTGTTGAGGGGGCTTCAGGAACTTGGTTGAGAACTACTGCTAGAGACTAGTATATGCTTCTCTCTTGTTCTGGCAGAGCACACTTTCAAACCCCAGCAACAACAGAGCGAGGGGCACTCGCTCACACATCTCCATTTCACAGGACGACTCGTCAGTTGGTACTTGTGTAGTGTCCAAAGAGCTGGCAGATCAAAACCCTTCTCCATACTTCTAAAAAGCGCTCCAAAATTCCCGTCACAGCAGAGAGAGCGAAGGCCCTGGAGCACCCCCCTCCCCAAAACCTTCCGAACACACTACCCGCGTCAGCCCATGACAGCTCCCATCTCTCATCTGCTCTTCAGTGAGCGAGTCGACTCAGACAGGTTCAGGCCTGGGAGGCTCCGTCATCTCACTGTACCTCCTAATGCTTCCATTCAGTGTAGCGTCAGGCCTCATGGAAGACTTCGTGCCAGCTTCCTGTCTCCTTTCCTTTGGGTTTTGTGTTGAACATTGAACCATGCAGCTCCACTTAAGTGCAGAGTTTATTCTAAAATTTTACTTGAGAATAAATAAGCAGCCTTGCTGAAAAAGACCAGCATGTGTTGAGGTTTGGATGCATTGCTTCCCATTTGGCACTCTTTATTTGTTGCCTGTTAGTGTTCTCAGGTGTCCGTAATTAAATTGTAAACCAACAGACAGCTCTAAACTCAGTTAACTCAATTACTCAATCATTTAAATGAAGTCACAACAATCAATGCAATCTAACACATCAGGACTGAGTTGTTAATCAGCATTGTCATTTACCGTCTATACAAAGAAATACAATGTGAAAATACAGAGAAATGTACAAACTCTATCTTATCTTTATATGTCTGTCTTTACATAATATCTTTAATTTTAAAATTATGGCTGATACGAAAAGCTGATGTTTTTTTCTTGTTATTGCTAATATTTAAGTTCAGTTTCATTTTGTCTAATGAAATTAAAAAGTGCTGTAAGTAAGTTTAGGCACAAGGATGCACCAATATTAAAATTATGGCCGATACCAAAAAGTTGATCATATTTAAATTTTATAATCAATAACTGATAAATGGCAGATTCTATACTATACTATTTTGTGTAAATAAATATAAAATAAAACACTAAAAACTAAAATAAATCATTTTAGATATTACAAGTGAATTTATAAGAATAATGCCCTTTTTTAAAAAAAGTTTTTTCCTCTTTGTTTTTAATTTTTTTTTAATGTCATTTCAGTTGTTCCGACAGTATACAATGCAGTGAATTTACATGGGATAAACATCTAGACATGAATAAAAACTCAAATTAGTAAACATAGAATGGCTGCTTTTGTAGACAGGATATCACGTCATCGGTCATCAAACATTTAATTGGATGCGAGTAGTCATGCTGATCTTTTCAGCAAGATGGATTTATTTCTGTTGAGAAATATGAACATCATACTAAAAGAGAGTGTTGATTGTGTACATACCAAGTTTTGGGAATTTGGTAGGGTTGCATTAGTGTAAGGTATAGCCCTGTCGTAAAGAAGGCAAGGAATCTTTGGTCACGGTGCCTTCCCTGAGTATGTGAGTTGGGTGGTTACACTCCCTTGATGAGACAGATACGCTCTGACCAAATACAGAGCCTCTCTCACTGCTGGATAGACTGATCGCATTACAGCGACTTCATGTGCCCACAGTGTCACAAATACACACTAATGTGTACACACTCTTCATGCAAACAAAAGCACTTGCATGTATTGGCATAAAGTAGCATCTCATTCATTTACTTCCTCTTTCAGTTACTATTTTTCATTTGCTTTCGCCTCTTGTCACTCTAGTCTAACCTCAAGCCCCTCAATTATCTTTCTCTCTGCATTCTTCGTTCCACAAGATAATACAGCGGAACGCCTTTTTTAATGCATAGCAAAATAACCCTGAAGTAAAAGAAATTCCTTATTTGAGGCAGCTTATTTCATCTGTAATTATAAAGAGCAGTGAAAGGACATTCCGAGTGAGCGGAGTAAACATTCTCTCCTGGCTTCATTAAATTACACCGAGTTGCCAGCCGCTCTCATTCCATCCCGCTCTTGTTTTTTTTTAACACGCTGTACCGCACTTGACTGAGCGGAAACCGGGAGGATAATGAAAAAAGGAGGGATGGGATGTGTGCTTGTTCTTCAAAGAGGGCCCCATATCAGCACCCGAGCCAAGGGTCAACAGGGTCACCCGTCTGCTTGTAAAGCAAAGCACTTTAGAGGCAGGCTGAGTATGTGTGAATGAGCTCTATTCTCAGTGGTGCTGAGTGATACGAATCCGCTTTCAGCACATCTCATCCCAAACAAGTTGTTTTAAAGGCCTGGGCTGCACCCAAAATCGCATACTTCCTTACTGTATAGTAGTGTAGGGTCCGAGTTCACTTTCAGTTGGGTTTAAATCCTTAACCAATCAAGTTTGAGTGAGAGTCATCACGTGACGTGGACTCAACTGTACTATAAAATTTCCTCAGAGTCCAAAATGTCTGAGTCCGTGTCAAGTTTGAGTAAATTTAATCAAGCGAGTGACAAGTCCGAGTTCATTCATATTTGGACTCAAGTCCAGACTTAAATCCAAATCCAGCATCAAGTACTCTTCCTTTGAGTTTTGACTGGCAGTGAAGTGAAGCAACTGGCACTAGTAGGTCACATGACAATGACAACATGACAAATGTAGTAGTCAAAAGCAGTAACTGTTCAGAGAGTATGTGATTTTAGACACAGCCCTGGTTTTTGGACCAAGCTTCCCCAAGCTTCTCGTCTTGACCGTTGATGTCGTCAGCACTTTAAAGACCACAGCATTTATCATAATCATCCTTCTTCGAATCCGCTCTTGTTCTCCGAGTTCACCATTTCGACTCCTATTACGCGCCACGCTGTGCTAATTGATGTCATATTTCACTCTGACATTCGGTTGCATCCTTTCGTCCTATCCGTTCCTTTTCTCTCAAAGATTTAAATTGTGTATTTTCCCCTCTGTCAGCTATTTCCTACAGGTCTGTGCTTTACAAGCAAATTCACCTCCTGTTTTTTCTCTCATAATGTAGATCTAGGCAATTTTGGAGGCTTCCCATTTACATCTGAAAGCCACTGCCTATTCTGGTTAAGTTTTGGACTTTATCTGGTACTCCGCAGTGCACCGACAAGCGCTGATGTCCCCCCGGGGGGCAACAGTGGTCGAGTATGAAAGTGGGTGTGAAATGGCAGGCGACAGGCCCAAATCTTCGCTGACAGGTAGACAAGAAAACCCCCGAGGGGTGAGACAGGGCAAGGTGCGTTGTGCTCCCACTGTCAGGTGATCGGTAACCAGCATCGCCCTCCTTCCACCTGACCTGCCACCCCTCAGGGGGGCATCCCTTCACGTCAGTGACCTATCATTGGAGCTAATGCGTTTTAGCCTTGCCGACTCCAGTAGCGGTAGCGTTATAACCTGGTTTGCAATGAGGCAGTACGACAGCTGCGCTGGCCTGGATATAACAACCAAGCATCACAGCTTTTTTGTAAAAAATGGAGACAGAAGCAGGGACAAGATTGAATCAGAGATGGAAAGAAGATATGAACAAGTGGGTATTTGTTCCAAGGGTGCAAGGACACAGAAACATTGGCTGTGAACAGGCATCAAAAGTGGCAAGCTACTTATTTATTAATGTCATTGCATACCTTGTCTCTTAAAATATGGTTGCATTGTTAAAACGAGGAGAACAAAGAGGGTGAACAAAGGACAAAAAACAGCCTGTTCTGTCCTTGCCAATGGTTGATAGTAATAGCTTTTTATCAGTCTACGTTTGCACAGTCCTTCAAATTCAGCTAGAAAAGAAACTTATGTGCATGAGTTTCTTGTTAAATTCTGTCCCTTACTATAGTTCATAAGCATTGTAATGAGTGTTGCCTACACTACAAAAAATATTTTCTTAATCAGTACTTTTGATTCTATCTATCTATCTATCTATCTATCTATCTATCTAGCATTACATTTTTTAAATTATAAATATAAATTCTTTATTTCAGCATTTTTAATAAGATATTAAGAGTTGTTTTCATAGAAAACAATATTTTTACCATTTTTAATCAGTTTTTAAGTTTTAAATGTATGCCTTTTAAAAGCTTTGAAACAAAACCGTGTGAAATTGGCTTCTATTGTAAATACCATTTAAAATGCATTTCTTTCACAGTTTCTTTTGATATTTTGTATGAATGATATCTTCATTTCACTTTACCTCAAACTTCTCAACCAAATATTGCACCAACCCAACCAGCATTGGCAATCTGCTACGGAAAGCCAGTCATCAGGAACATGCATCATAGGAATTTGTGTGCGGTATTCAGAGAAGTCCATTTCCCAGGCTAAGTAAACAGAGGCGGCATAGAAACCGCAGGTGCTGGCAGCCAGGATGAAGGACACTCAGGCTTTGTTCAAAGAGCTAAACAAACAGAGATTGGAGCTGTCATCAGAACAGTGTAGAAAAATCAAAGCCGCCTTTTCCAGAGCAATAAAACCGTGATGTGTCTCATCTCTGGTTTGAAACAGTTCCAGCAGGGAGTTAAAATGTGTTTCAGTTTGTGAATAGAGATCTAAATCCTGCTCCGCTTTTGTGTGTGAATGGGACTATATTTTAATTTCAAGTGAATGTGAATAATCCCTGGCAAACCTCTAACCCTAAAATTCAGCAAACCTCAAATCATTTGCCTTGTTGAGAAGGGAAATACTGTTACTTTTCTAAAATTCTAGTTTCTGTTCTGGTTAAAGGCAGGCTTTAATGGATCAGTGAAGGTCAGTCCATGACTTAACAGTCTGGATTCTTTTGAATATTATCGACAGCTGTGTGTGTATGGCTACTTCCCATCTCTCAGCATCCAGGTGAGGTGGTTTTGAGCACCGATTGTGTTTGTTGGTGTCGAAATATGTGTGAAGTGGGACACATGACAGGATGCTGAAAGATCAAAGTCTGCATCATGTTCTGAGCATGTGACGTTAAACCTCAATTCACAGTGGTGGGAACATTTTCCGCTGAAGATAGTTCTGGCTTGCCTTGACTAAAGAAAACATGCATGACATAAACACCTTGTTGGAAGTGTGTAGCAGACGTCTGAAGTCTCTGTGAGGGTAAATGAAGGCTGTGTCAGTGGACACAGAAACAGGCTTTGATCATACAGAGTTAAGAATCAAATTTAATACCATTCTTCCCTCACATGGCTCTCCTTCCCAACTCAGTGTTTTGTGTGTGCGTGTATATATGTTAGGTTGATGTCTGAAGGCAAGAAAGCACAATGCATGTTTGAAGTATGTGTTGGTGTGTGTGGATTTAGGGGATGATGGAGGTCCCGTTCTTTCCTTCCCTAGAGCTGTGGCTTATCTCTCAGTGTAGAGGCGTCTGGAGTGTTCCATACGCTCTAAACTTGAGGCCAGCTGGCGTGGCCATCGTGCCGCCCAGTGAGACTTGCACACACTGATGGAGACCTTGAAGAAACACGCTTTCTGCTCTCATTTTACACAGACACACACACATGTTATGTCCTAACAGGCTCTTTCAGATTCTGTGCTGTTTCTGCCACTTCCCATGATGCACTGCAGGGCCTGGACACACGCTGGAGCATGGAGAGAAAAAGAAAGGAAGAGACATAGAGAGTTAGAGGTCAAATGCCCTCTAGCTATGATGTGGCTCCTGTCTCACCCAATCAGATTCTCAGAATCGAAAATTTGTGCTGTTGTGACAATGCAAACACGAGAGCATTACCACAAGCACTATACACATCCACACACGCAGGTCCACACATCTTTCTTTTTATATGATAGAGAGAAATTTCCATCAACGTTTTTTTTATTTATATATTTTTTACATAAACAAATTGGTTTTAATAAACGGTTTACATTTTCCCCGAAGTTGTATAAATAGTTATATTACATTATACATGTCTTTACTCTCACTTTTGATCATTTTAATGCATTTCTGCAGAATGTAAGTATTCGTTTCTTTAAAAAATGTTGCAGTTGTGTTTTATTAAAATCACAACCATGAACACATTCTCATATTTAGATACAATATGTCTGCTTTTATTTAAACAACTTGGCATGACATGTTCATTTATTTTATGCAGTTAGTTGATCATAACAGAGGTTATTTAGGAGAAAAATGGAATTATAAGTGGTCCTTAGAAAATAATGATTGTTTTCAAACAGGTTTCTCAGACACATGTCCTGACCTGCTATTGGTCAGACAAATGGACTCATGCCAGTGTTGCCGTGTTAGACTGGATGTGTCTGCTTCATACAGAGCCACAGTGTAAGCCTGCAGATGACTTACTTTATAGTTGTCTTTGCATATTAATCAAGGATAGGAGAAAATATTTTAACTTTGAAGAGATTACACACTTCAGCTTTCAACCCAGTTCCCTCAGTACAATCTGGCCTGAGAGGTTTACTTAAGCTGAAACCTCAGTTTGAACACAGAGCACAAACAAAACCCTGCAGCATTCTGCCTAAACCAGAGCGTGGAGAAGAGAAGGAGACAGAGGGAGAGAAAGACAATACATACATGTGTTTAGATTCCTGATCTACACGAGGAACAGCCATCTTCAGCAGACAGATTTAGGACACTAGTCAATCAGAAATCCCCAAAACATGCAACAGAAGCACAATAAAAAGTGAAATAAAACCCGAAACTGATCCATCTGAAGTTGCACAGTTGGACATCACAGCTCTGACCCGTCTGACTGACCTTTCTCTTTAGCTCAAATCTACTGATTTGCAGCTGGGCTCCTGTTTTAACATCACAGAGTCAAACTAACGCGAGCAAAGGCCAACGAGTGTCTGATCCAATCTTCTCACATATACACACGTGCACACATCAGTAGTGTGGGCAGACGGTCGCCGCCTGCATCCCGCTGAGGGGATGTTAACTGCCATGTGAACTTTATTAGAGAGCCCTGCTTTAATTATCAAAAGCCTCTCAAAGCCGTGTTTGTTCTTTGAGCCCAGTAAGAGAAGAAAGGGTCCGAGATCAGGACTGTGGTCAGGCCCTTAGGGTAGAGGGCAGTCAGTCGAGTGAAATATGTGTGTACGTCCGGAAGTTAAAGCCAGGTGTGCTGTAGTGTAAGTGCACTCAGTAGACTGACCCCATGAGGAAAACAGAGGGGCTCATTAAAATGAGATGCGATTGCCACTGCTGCCACCAGAGAGAGTTGGGAAAACAAACAAACCTTCCAAATCACTCTCTTTCTGGGGCTGCTCCAAAACAAGGAAAGTTGCATACCTAGACAGCATTATAAGGCATCATAAGTAAGCTATGTTGCCTTTTAAGATTACTTGTTTGGCAGAATTCTAGATGCACTGTTGTTGACACATTATGTGTTTTTAATTTATAGGTTAAAATTTATTTGAATGTACACTGTAAAAGTAGTTTTCAAATTTTCAAAATTATTTTTTTATTGCCAATCACTTTGATATTGTTTTTAAAAAATATTAAAATATTAAAATGTTCAATTTTGTTATATCATAAAAGCGGAGTGCCAAAAATTTGCAGTCTAAAATAGTTTTAGATGATCATTGTTTTAGCTATATGCTAGTGGAAAATCAATTGTGAGTGAAGTCTTGCTGTTTGTGTTGCACGTGAGGTTGCTTATGAAATTGACTTTTAAATTCAGTTGAGGTTCTGTTTCATTTACGATGTTGCTTCTTTCATTCTATTATTCACCCCTTCACACCATATTTTTGGCAGACCTTGCCATCAAGAGAGAGAGACAGTCAGTCTATTTGGTAAACCATCCTTAAGCTTGAATTCAATCATATTTCCAAAAAATTGCCAAAAAAGCCCAAACAAACAAAAACTAGTCTCTCTCTCTCCTCTAAAAACATGTCTAGCGCGAGTCAGCACCCCCTGTTATCCACAGCAGCATGTGTCATTGAAACACAAGGATTTATGATTGCATGTTTAATTGATTTAATACAGAAAATTAGGGAGGAAAGCTGCTTATGCTCTTCCGCTATCTGCTCCAGGGGGGGAAATAAATAAATAAATACTGTCCCAAATAATTACAGCTGCTGTTTGGTAACACCCCCCCTTCAACCCCCTTCCAGTGACAATTAAGCAGAGACCCAAAATACCAGGCCTTGTAACAGGATTAACTCTGTATGTTTAAGAGGTAGAGGAAATAATTAGTCTTATTGCTGATAACAGTAATCAGGTTAACGGCTATGTCTCATTATGGGCTCTGGTCCTGGTATTCACTCTACTATTGTCCCTCCTTACTTCCATCCTTCTCTCTCTCTCTCTCTCTCTCTCTCTCTCTCTCTCTCTCTCTCTCTCTCTCTCTCTCTCTCTTCTTAAACACTTGATGTTGCATGTATATGTGTGAATGCAGAAAATGCTGATGACCATTTTCATCCTGATTCAGCTTCCTTTTTATTTTATTTTTTCTTCACTGAGTCTTCTTTACTGAAAATAATAATAATAATAATAACAATCAATGCATTTAAATATTTGCAGCTTTTATATTAATATATATTTTTAGTTTATAAAATAACCTTTTAATTTACCTATACTTTTATATATTTTGTTATATTTTATATATGTATTTTTATTATATAAATTTTACAGTTTACAGCTCAGTTTACAGTTAATAGAAGTTTTTAAATTAGCCACTATGAATGAATGCAGCACCACCTGCAAGGTAACTTAAATACAACTTTGTGAAGTACACTTAAAAGGAAAGCCATGTGAATACATTAGCATAACATCACGTTCTGTGTAGCCGAGCATCTTTGTTGCCCTTTCCACCTTGCCGCTTTCTTTTTCCTCAGATCAATAAACACAGACAAGCATGGGTCTGCAATCTGCTTTAAATTAGATAAAATATTCTTTCAAGTGACTGTTAAATTGATCTTTTTAGCAAACGCTCGGCCGAGAGAGGGAAAAAAAGCCGTCAGCGAGAGCTGTTATTGAAATAGGCAGCGAAATGTATTCGGGACAGACGATTCCAATCTATTCTTGTCTGCTTCAGACATTGATGCGTGTGGAACCGAATAATATCGAGCAGTGGAATATCTGTAAACAAACTGTCAAAGCAGGAGAAAGGCACGTAGTGAGATAATCATTTTAATATATTCTCGCAACAGAAAGCTACAGATTGCTGTTGTGGATATCCAGTTTTGGCTTTTTAGTAAGCAAGAAGGCTTTAGATGAAAACCTTGTCTAATTTGAGAGGGAGTGAATTAAATCTGGAGTTGCATTAATGGTGTTTCAACAGGATGAGGGAAAATCCAATCAAATCTCTGTAATCCAGTTTGCCAGGGTGAGGCTGGCACCTCTGGGATTTGCCTTAAAATCTCTTGCCCATCAATGTGCCACACAGCTGGTCTGGAATCACAGCAGATGGAGCGAAAGTGTTTTTCTTGCAGGATTACACATATGCCTATAACATGTAGGGTCATTTGAAAACACGCTTTCCTGTTCTGCTTTCGATAAATTAATTAAATAAAGCAGATTATGTTTATTTTCAGATGCAACAGACTCAAGCTTTTTCCGTCCACCTCTTTCTGTCCACCTTAAACGGCATTCCATTAGCGTTCCTATTTTCTTTTCCCTCCTTTCTGCACTCCATCATTGTTCTGACTGTCTGAGGCACTGTCCAGGCACTGAAAGCCTCCGGCCCCAGGACGTCACTCACTTTTTAGGGTGAGAAACAGGCGTGAAGCTGGAGGTTAATATCCATGACTGGGAGATGAGAGATCTGCTGTGGCTGAGCAGGACAGAGAGGCTCCACAGACTGACAGGAGCAGCATAAAAGCTCCTCATCCTGCAGAGGGGCGAATCTAGGCCAGGAGGGCAGTAGACGAATGCTAATGCACCGTGACAGTCTTCTGTGTCCATCGCTGCCCCATGATGCCCTGTGAGGCTGAAGACAAGATGAGGGGATGATTGTGTCAAACCCCATTTGAAGAGACCATGGGAATCCCAGAGTTAGTTTATAGAATGAGCCAATATCATCATGTCAAGATTTGTGACATCTAAAGTGTTTGTAGTGTAGAACTGTAAGTGTCAAGTGTGATATGGAGTGTGGCAGAGAGATTCCTACCAGGGTTGGGCAAAATTCATAATTAAAGAATTGACTCCCTTTCAGTTTATGAGTGTGAATTTGAATGTAATTGGCCATGGACCACAGAATCCTGAAATGGTATTTGAATTATATCAACAGGAATAGGAAGTTACTAAACTGTAATCCAAAGAAATTCAACATTAATAATGCATTCTTGGAGATGAAGAATTCTTCCACTCTGTTCCACAAATATCTATCTATCTATCTATCTATCTATCTATCTATGTGTCTGTCTGTCTGTCTGTCTGTCTTTTTCATCCATCTACTCCTCTAACCATCTATCTGTCTATTCATCTGTCTGTTTGTCTCTGGGGTTTTTTTAATCATCCGTCTGTCTCTGTCTGTATTTTCATCCATCTACTCCTCTAACCACGTATCTATCTATTAATCCATCTGTCTGCCTCTGTCTTTTCATCATCTATCCATCCATTCATCCATCCATCCATGATTTTTTTTTGTTCAGTCAGTTTTAATTCTCCTTTCAAATTTGAATTGCAGTTGAGCATCCTATTTGCTGTTTAAATTCAAAATTCAATTCAAATTCCAACTCATTAAAAAGAAAAATCTTTCAGTTGCTTTGTTGCTGCAGCTTGCTCATTGTAAATGCCTCTTGAGAATACTCGGTTTTTATCATGGTTTAAAGTATTTACATTGACCTCTGTTGGTTGTCAGGTTTGTCCATGCTGAAAAATAATGTTTAGACCAGTTTGGACCAGCTTAAACTCTTAACTGGTCTTACTGGTGGAAGCTAGCTAATCTGGTTATTGTTGCAGGTAGATCAGCTGTGAGTTGACCAGCTAAAAGTAGCATGAAAGTGTCCAAAACTTTCATCATACTGGAAATAAGATGGTTAAAAAGGTTATTTAATCTGGTTACCAGCTAAAGCAGCTAAGCTTGTTCTTTTTTTCAGAAGGTACTTTTGCGGGGTAGCGGAGCTAATGATATCACTGGGTAGTAAGCTGTATCCTCTCTCTATCGCCTCCCTCCCTCCTTGGTTAATTTCTGCTGTCTCCTCCAGGGTCATTACCTGTATGTAACCTCAGTGTCAGTGAGGGAATATGCTGATGGTGTTTAGAGTCAACCCCACTTAGCCTTGCTCCAGTACCGCCACGCTCCACAATATCGATAACGAGAACACAAAAAAGGTTTTGCCCTCGGTTTAATTAAAAGAATTAAAGACCTTGTTTCTACTTTGTAGCTGTGTCTGGCAGATCAATTCTCACCTGAATTGTTTCTGGGTGCTGACTAAATGTTTCACACGGTAATGGCCGGATCAAAGGGCCTCCGCCTTAATTGGTAGAACAGAGAATGAGACAGATAGCTGCATTAGAGGAAACAAAAGCAATTGTAGTCATCAGAG